>JAJJWX010000636.1:0-176509 GCA_023529315.1 Papaver bracteatum | reverse complement strand
ATAATTGGACTTTGCTGGGGTCTATGGACATACCAGACCTATGGTGGACTCTTAACAACTTTATACTCATCAGTGGATTAATTGTAACCGAATCCACAAATAAGAAACCCACCATTACAATAATCTCTATCTCCACAGATGTATTTTGGGAGATAAACATATTCTCGGGTAACAGGATTACAGATGTAGATGGGAGCTTGCACTCGAGTGTTCTTGTCCTCTATCTAGAAATATACCAACCCATTACAAGAACCAACCATCTTCGACAACGCCCACAAGGGTTCTAGCTGGTCATCAAGGAGATAAAACTTCTCCATCTCCGGAAGTTTCTTATAGGTGTATTCTTTCACATGGATATTCATCACAGTACTGCTCCATAGTAGACTTCCCAACAACAAAAGGAGACTTGCGTTGGACTCTAACATACTGTGATTACGGTAGGATTCAGAAACCGAAGACTACTTTGATTACCTTTTATTAGTCTCGTGGTTATAAAAGATAAAGCAGACCTGACTCAAATTTGTCATCAAAAACTGAAACTTCTAGGGTTGTGGACTTTCCTCTAGCTAGATTGTTACTCCTGATATTGGGAGGTGTAGCTTCTGATTGTTCAAATGGCAGAGATGTATATAAGAGGAGGAGAGTGCTTTACAGATAAAGATGGTTCTGATGGTAATGCCCTCCGAGCAGATGAATTTGAAGAATCCGGTAATGACAATGTTTCTCATCCAGAAGAAGAAGAAGATGATGCCTGGTCAGTGAGCTCACTCAATGAACCCCATCCAGGTGAATCGGTATTTGAATCTGATGACGACGATGACGAGGAGGATGAGGACGAGAGAAAACAGAACGTTGTTGGGGAACAGGCTTGGGGACATGCGCGGACTTTTTGCGGCAGAGATGATGAAAGTTTTATGGAGATAGAAGGTATGATGCAGCAGCTGATGATGGGTGATGTATATCCTGTAGTAAAAGAAGACGATGACATCTACGATGTTCAAATATATGGTTATTATCGCGAAAGCAAAGGATATGGAGGTTATGGTATTGTTATACGGCTGGTGAACCCTGAAAAGAAGACTGAAAAGCACATAGCTGCTTACTATCTGGCCTCCAAAGGAGGGTCATATCTTTATTACCTTCTGATGGGAGTGAAGAGATACTTAGAGATTGCTATCGAACGGCGAATTCGTCGAACTTGGTGGTCGATCAATTCACCAAGAGTTGTGCACTACTTTAACAACATTTTCAGATGTGCCGACATGCTAACTGACTGCTTCCATTCCAAACGTGATGTTGATGATATTAGTTTCTGCCGGAGGTGTTGTGCTGGTCTACTGTGGTTGACTGATGAAAGTTTCGAAATATTGGATCCAGTCATTGAAGATATCATAAAGCTGCAGTTTGAAACCAAGTTCAGACGTAGAGAAGCATGTGATGATAGTCGCAGTGAGGCTGCGTGTTATTTTGCGAAGTTAGGAGCAAAAGAACTTGAGCGGAAGATGAAACGAGGCGTGATTCCAGATGAAGTGCAAGAAGTTGAGGTGAAGGAGGATCAACTTCCTCCAAGACTATCTACCGAAAAGCCCTTTACTTTTGGTAGTATTTTGTAGCAGTGGCCAGGGATCAGATAATTTATAAGGGCTGATACCTACATTACTGGGTGTTAATACCATCTCAAGATCTTAAGAGATTCTGACCGTTGGATCGGCTAAATAGTATCAGCCCCTAGTAATACGGTATCAGCCCTTATAAATCATGAGGGATCCAGGGTAATAGTCCTATATCTTTTGGTATGGTTAGTCCCGTTTGAATTGCTCTCGAATTCTCAAGCAAGTAAAAATGTTGTGTGGTTACACACTTGCAATTTACCTGGTCCAAGAGCCGAAAACATCATGCTGTACTGCTGTTGCACTAATGAAGGCCGACTCTCATCTAGCCCCTATGCCCATTTCACAACCAACTTGACTCGGCCGGAAATGGCCGCAGTCCTCAAAGTAATAAATTAACAAAGGAAAAGCAAACTATCTAGAGAGGAATTAAATCAATAACTAATACCGAAAACTTAACTAATATTTCATAAACCTGTGATCAAGCTCAAGCCTAAAAGCTAATCTTGACCCAACTAAGCAACAGGTTTTACTAGTACCTGTTAGACATGGAAAATACATACAAGTGGAGACTAATCGGCAAAAGGTTTTCAGGTAAGTTATCAAAAAGAAAGGTTATCCCAGGCTTAAGAAGTGGCTAAAACCCATGACTAGTAAGGTTGTGTTAATCATTTCCATTGTTAAGGAGGTTAGACTGCCTTTCCGTCCAATTCTTTTACATGCGCAAGATGCCGAAAGACGGAACAGTTACAAATAGCGCCCGCGACCTGTCTTGCAACATGATCTGAATCTAGAAGAAAAAAGTCGCCCGGTGACATGTTTACTCTGGAATTCTTCGAAGCAGTTTGTACATTCCAAATACATTCATATGCCCCCACACATATGGGATGAAGAAAGATCTGTACTTGGCCGGTGAGAGTTCTCTGTCGAGATACGGTAATGCTGCAAGAACCTGAAAATTTACAAAGTTGAATCAGAGATCAGAGAGATACTTAGAGTGAGCAAGGACGATATATACATAGAGACGTGAAATAGAACATTACCTCCCACTTATTCATATCGCTTCCTCGAGTAGGATAAGGTCGTTTAAGCTGCAATTCTACGAGGAAGGTACAGGCTTCGAGATCTTTGAGCTGCAATATCAATAAAAGTATAAAACAGAATTATTTGAAATAGAAAAGTTTAACAAAGATCTAGTAAGTTAGAGTCTGCTGCACTCAATCCAGATCGGGATATAATTCATAAATTTCTAAAGCAGTGAATATAAAATTTACAATCTGAAAACAGAAACATTTCGGTTCACGCTGTCAAACTGTACCTAGATTTTCACCATTGTTTTGAAAATGTTTTGGGATACAGAACCTGTTCTCAGATGTCATAACAACTAATATAAGAGTGAGAGCCAAGATTGGTTGCCTAAGGGTGAACTATTTTTTGCATCACAAACATGGGGGCGACATATTTAGGAGAATTAGTAAGAATGGACGAGAGAGTATATTACGTATTGTTTATCAGACGCCTTGTTCTTGTTGTTGAAATATGGTGGGGATGCAGCAGTCCCACCCAAGCTAGAATTGAATGGATGAGGAAGGAGCCCTCGGAATCCATCATCTATCCAACGAACTTCACTAACATAATCAGGAACGAAAAAGGATGATGGGTACCGATGCCATTCGCTTCCTACGCAGAGCACGGAACCTACAAAACCAACGTTAGATCCACAAATGAAAATTACAAAGATATGAAGCCATTTTATAACAACTTAAGGATTTATTCTGGTGTCTCAAATGTAAGACCAAATGGGAATAGAAACGCGTTCTCACTATTTCCAGAATCTTCATAGTGTTCTAAGTGCTTGTAAATCTCCAAAGGCGCAGAGTACCCATGAATAAGCGAGAATGTCCGACCATGTGAGGCTATTAATATGACTCCAAGAGCTATAGGTCTGAGAACTTTGGCGATCTGTTTGGAACAGGCACACGGACATAGTAATCGTCAGAAAAAAAATATATACTGAAGTTGCAAAGATTTTGTGTTTTCGATCTTTTCCTTCTCTTAAGTTAAAATATATCTCATTCAAAAAAGATAATTGAGATATAAGCGTAGCTCACCATGACAAGCATAGATCTGTATTCAGGATCATACTTATTTCGAAAAAGATCAGGAAAGCTCTCAATGACAGCTGAAGCAGCAACACATATAAGAGGGTATATTGGATAGAGGAACCTGCACGGGGATGTACATCAGGGTCAATATATTTCCACAATTCTTATCTCTGGAAATGAATGCCCAGTAAAAAAAATGCAAGAAAAAATAGTACAGGCTAAACCAAATTTGGCTAACCATGAAAAGCAAGATTATAGGTATGGGTGGTAATTTCAACGAGGATCATATGATATTTGAGCAAGACAAACCGAAATCTTCATGAAAGTAATAAACAGAAGCAGTATCATACCTTTCTTCTTTGTGGGGCTGCAAAGACATAAACGCCAACCAAATATAAATTGGTGAGACTACAACCAGCAGGTCGGGGGCGTATTTCTTCTTTGCGATTGGAAGAATCGCAACGAACAACAGCGCAAGAACCAAACCGAAGTTGAAATTGTTGAAACCATTCCGTAAATAAAATGATGGCTCTTCGGTCCCATACAAATGGCTCTCCCCCCCTCCGGCGACATTATATACCAGCAGATTGAAAACAGACGATGTCCATTTTCCGTAGTAGTAATAATCAGTAACTACAGAGAGTGTCTGAGGTACCAAATTAAAAAGATATCAACACATAGAAAAAAGAAAAAGAAAATAGTGCACGAAAATAAAAATTATGGCCCCATTTGTTAATCTTTGATGTAAGGTCTGAAATTTTGATAAGAGGCTTCTTTTACTGTGGAAGTCAAAAAGCAAGGTAGATGTAGTTGCCCATATGCATCTTTAGAATCATGACCTTCCACAGAAAACAACTGAAATCTTTCAAGTTTAGTTATCTTACCAAAACAACAACAGAAGTGGCTGCAGCTGGAAAAAAGACTTGCTTAAATCTTTTCAGTAAACAATAGCATGTGACTGGAGCGACAACAAGGATTGAGAATGGCCAGCCAAGGATGACACCAGCAGCTGCAACTGAAACTGCCATTGCAGGTTTATCCAAAAGAAAGAGTGCTGACGAAAGAGTAACACCATACATAGAGAATGAACTTGGCAAGAAACCTGGCAAAACAAAACGATTAGCAACATGAATCATTAACCACATTTTTTTAAATATCTGACATCATTATTTAAGAGAAAATGATGCACTTTCTCACAAGATAATCATAGTTCTTTTTCACTGAGAAAAATGGGTATGAGTGCCAGGGATACAAGTACAACACCATTACTGTCCAACGCAGCAACCTAAAAACACTAAATCTGGTAAGATAGGAAGTACAGTTAATGTTATGACATTCTCCTCAAAAAAATGAAAAGAAGAGATCCAGGCTTATACTAAAGAAAAGGGCAGCCAATTTTCTTCTTCTCTTTCTTGTCTCTGTCTTCTTCCACTTTTCAGGCTTCACATAGCTAAGCTTCGTATAAGGGCTTAACACAGCTAAAATGAAGTTTGTTGCAGACAATATAACTTCTATAGATGCTTCTTAAAAGAAAAGTACAATGGGTGTTAATTTGGTATGGTGTTCTTCTGCAGATATGGTAAAGGAAGCTACAACCTTTTATGTACAATGGGTATCCATGACTGTTTTAGAAGCTTTTTCTTGAGTTTCCCAGCTTCTACTTCCTAATGTTTTGGTGGCCAATGATTGACTGTGTGAGGCATCTCCTTCTTAATTAAAAAAGTCAGATAAAATTAGAGAATTGTAGAAACATACTTAGGTGCTTTAGTATTATTATGAGTGCTTATATTAGCAGGGTTAGCTAGACCTAAACACTATTTGTAATTCTCTTCTTGTTAATGCATTGGTTTTTCTAGGGCCGAAAAGAAAATGTTGCAAAACTAGCCAGCAGGGCTGTTGCTGTGTCCATGCTTGTCGACACAAGTACCACTGTAACAGTGTTTGCAGCGAAATGGCAATTTTTTTGGAAAACGATGTCGTCACACAGAACACCACAAAAAAAAAAAAAAAATACTAATCTTCGCATAGAAAAGAAAAAGAAAGATAGTCCACTTACTAGTGCTAGCAAAAAAACAACCACTTGTTAAGCATAGCATCGCCAGTGTATAGGTTGCAAGACGTTTCCCATACTTCCTGGAAAGGGCTACCACCAAAACTGACTCCGTCACTGCTGAGATGAGACCAAGGAATAGCCTTACTGCATAAAATACTCCAACCTGTCATGTTCAGAGGAAATGTCGGAAGAATCTCATAAGCAAAGCGTTCTAAATCACCAAGAAATAATGAAACCAATAAAGTGGCGTAAACTAAGAGGAAATAGAATCACTCACTTTTTCATCGCCGAAGAACCAGGAAGCAGGTCGAGCAACTAATTCATGGAATAGGATGTAAAGATACGAGCGAAGCCCAAACTCGGAGCTGCAACATGAATAAAAATAGTAGTTACTACAGAGCTAAGCAAACACATGTCACTTTGATGCATTGCCCTTTCTAACTAGTAACTAGATAATAACCCTTGCAATTGAGACATGCTTCAAGAGACATCAAAGTTCTCAAAAAAGGTCCAATAACCACATAAAAGAAGGAAGAACTCAACGGGTTCAAGAAAATTAAGACTGGACAAAAATGGTTCTCAGAAAGAAGGAAAGTTTGCCCTTTCTTCAGCAAAAGAAGCATGACCCCCCTACAAAGACGACCCTTATTATGTTGGTTCCAATGCAATACTAAACAAGTTCGAAATAATCGAATACTTGTGCCATAAGTCCCTCAAATGATTTTCCGTTTCCATGAAGGTTTGACAACTCGAAGTTGCACATTATCCCTTTCCTGTAACGGGCCGTGGCATTGCGACCAAAAATCAATAAGGTTGTATTGATATATTAACAACGATACAATCATCGCAATTGAGCCCAAAAAACAGGAAGATGTAGCCATCTTACTCGACATAGAATTTGTCGCATACCGAATAACAGATTGCGAGGCGCTCAGTGGAAAATGATGCCACCTTACTCGACATAGCCTTAAAATCAATAAGGTTGTACTGATACATTAACAATAACGATACAATCAACGCAACTGAGCCCAAAAAACAGGAAGGAGTGTAGTTCCTTAAACACAATTTGTCGCATACGTAATAACAGATTGCGAGGCGCTCAGTGGAAAATGATGCCATAGCCTTAAATTACTTAAACATTCTTAAATTATACAAGAAATTAAAAACCCTAAACTGAAACTTATTGTTGAGGTGAGCCCAGAATATCAATTTTAGCAATGCAATTCGGGTTGTTCATTCGATTGACATCCTAATTAAGTGCTTTTCCCTTTGTATTTGCTTCTTTGAATTACAATATTTTCCCAAAAATCAAGAAACAAAAACCCTAAACTCAATAAACCCAGACCTAATATACAAAATATCAGATTCCCCATACCAAAAAAAAAAAAAAACTTATGAATCGAAAATTAGGGCACCGAAAATGAGTACAAAACTACAAATTAATTACCTGTACTCCCAAGTTTGAAATCCAGATTTGTAAAGGAGGTAATGAAGAGGCTCCCAATAATTAAAGACTTCATCGCAATCGTGAATGATATTTGAAGTAGCGCTCATATACCTAAACACAATCAACGCAATCAATGGGAAAAACCATTTCACTCCCTTCTTATCATCATCGCCATCTTCTGTGTATCTTGAATTTGATTTATCCAACCTCGAATAAGAAGATGAAGAAGAAGATGAAGAGGATAATGGATCCGAAACGTTTACTCGTCTCTGTCTTGCTGCTGAGGCTGTTGTTATCGACATTTCTGATTCACTGTGTTTTTTCTTTGTTCAAATCGATTGTTTCATTGCTGTGTTATGACCAAATGGTAGTAAAGTTTGTTCTTTTTCTTTTCCCTGATACCAAAGAGCACAGAGAAGCAACATAAAACGGAGATTGTGTTCCCTTTCCTAACTAGGGTATGGACCCGGGTTTTGGATTGCATTGGCCATCCGGAAACTTAGGCCAAGGCCCACCCATAAGTTAACGGTAATATCAAACGCGGTATCAAGCAGTTAGAGCTTCTCCAATGGTAATGTTCTTATCTTACTATAATAAAGAAAAAGGGTATTTTCAACCGTTCACATTTAACCGACTATTATGCCCTTCCGTGTTTTCTTTTTCCTGCTTGCGTTTTCGTGATTTCCGCACAATTGAGGGGTACTTACATCTTGGTGTTTTTTCTTCCCATCCTTCGTCCCCAAATCGAGAACCATACCAGACACAATCTCTTAACACCGCACACCCAAATTTTGATCTTTCCATCAAAAAATTTCCCCAAACTTCAAAAGGAGAATCGAAAGAGACAACCATTTAACATCAGAAGGGGAGATTACAATCTGATAAATTAACGCATTTTTCGTTCAGATGTTGTGTTGATTCTAAGTAGAAACAACACCGAATCGAATTTTAGTATTTTTTTTATGTTTGATTTTTTGGTTACAGGTTTCTTGATTCCGTTAATCATTTCGGTTATTTTCTTAAATCTGGGTTTTAGTCATCAGTCGAAGAGATTATTTTCGGTATGACTTGAATTTCAGTTGAACACTAATTTTTAGTTGGGGTTAAATGTTTTCATTATACATCTAATGTTTGTTGAAATGCCCAATAGAAAAATGCTATTTAGTTTTTCTTTGGTTCTTAAAGAAGTCATGTGTTTATATAACAACTAATGTCTCATTTTCAGTTGTGCTTTGTAGGTATTGAAGCAAGAGTCGATGGTAATGGAAATTTCACATGGTTGAGGAATTCAGGTGAGGTTACATTACATTTTTATTCAAGTACTGCATAGTAATTTCAATTTGTCACCGTCTCGCATTCAGCTCAAGTCATAGTCTAAGGGAATGGGAAACACTGTATTATAAGCTCATTTACCATAACAGAAATGCTTAACATCATGCTACATTTGTATGCCACCAATTTGCAACTCTACTTGGGGGAAATTAATCGATGGGATTTTAGTCACGTATCAAAGTCAATTGGGAGAATCCATATTGCTTTTGTCCTGTTTTGTGTATGTTTCATCATAGGGGAAATTAATAATTAAATTGCTTATTTAGATTGGTTAGTCCTTACTAGTCTTTAATGTTTCTACTTAAAATGTGTAACCTAATTAGCTTAGATATACAAGGATTGGTTTTAAATTACATTGATGGAAAATTGAAGAAAAACATGTACTTGGAAAAATCTATTTTTTTTTTGTTTAAATATTACATGAGATTAGATTAGCATAAATTACATTTGGATGAAGTAGATACATATACATATCTTACTGTAAAATACGTTATGCTCTTAGTGATGTTGCTGACACGCCTTTGTGAAAAACTGAGGTATAACCATAAGACACCCTTTCATTTATTACTTCGTAGAGTTCCTTTATTATCCTCTATAAGTAGTACTTCCTATTAACTCTCAATGGCCAATCTTCAAACTATGAAATATGTTATGACACGCTAGCAAAGTCAGGGCAAGCCTTGGTATGTCCCAATATATGTTGATTATAGCTTGCTTAGTTTTTTTCTTTTTTTTGGAATCGGGAATGTTCCCATAACTCAATATGTTTCTTTTGAGTTTTCATCACATATGTGCTTAATGGTGGATATTCCCTTATGATTTCTAGCAGGTATAGAAAATTCTAAATCGATAGTCATTTCAATTTGCCACTGTCCCATGTGCAGCTTAAGTGATAGTCTAAATGAATAAGAAACACTGTTTTATAAGCTAAATTTTAGAATTTGGTTACAGTTCCTTCAGTGGGATCCGACAGTTTCTGACATTTGATTATTTTCATGATGAAGGTACATTCCTGACACCATTGATGTTATTGGTGGAGGACGACAACAGAGATTTACAGACTGCGAATGCTAAGAAATTAACTCTAAAGTTTAGGCATTTTGATCTTTGGGGCGTAAATAGCAAAGTACATCCAGTTTCCAATTGTTGATTGTCTAGAGATCAGGTACAATGAAATTAATTAAGGTTCCTTTTGTATATCACAAAACACTTAATACAAAACCCGAAGTATGTCCCTTATCATTTTACTCAATTGAAACTGTATATATATTTCCTTGCTTAATAAGCCTACTCTCTATATGTTTCTAGCAAAGAAGTGTTATAGTTTGTCAGTCTCTAATGATTTATAGGTTTTGTAACAAAATGAAATTCCGGCAGGTGCATTGCACCTGCTTCTTTGCTAGCATACACATATACATTGTTGATGTAAAAGGATATTTATGATTTTATAGGTTTTAATAGTTTTCAAGTCTTTCTGTTTTAGAAAACTACGAGTTACGAATACACATTCTTGATGTAAAAGAAAATTTATGATTGAAAAATTATTAAATTTTTTACCACTTGGCATTGATAGTTAACTGTGATCATTGACTGGATGTCGACTCTGACCGTTAACTGTGATCATTGATTGGGTGTTGACTTTGATCGTTTCCTAATACACATAAACAACAAAATTACGGAACAAACGGAACGGCATGCGCATCGCGCGTGCGTGTTATACTAGTGTGACATTGTGGGAAGACATCCTTTATCATACATGTCAATCAATTTTCCTAAAATTGTGGAATAGAAAATTTTCTTCTCCAACCCATCTATATTGTGTTTTCCTTTTTCTGATGAGTTGTCCTCTTCATTTTCTTAATTTCAAATTACCAAAAATATAAATCACATTCGTCTTGTTTTTTCCCATGGTTCGTTCCTCATTGTTTACTTTCTTCTTTGTGATTTTTTTTCGTCCGATGCGGTCAATAATTGTTGATATTGTAATATGATGAGTGTCACGGAGAATATTACTCATATGATTCGAACACCATAACACTTGTACGAGAAGCTGAGTAAAATAAATGACCGGAAGCTGCTTCAATTGTAAACATATCAAATCAGATATCATCAATTTCTAATGTATAAAAAAATAATCAAACCCCTCGACTTCATTTGTTTTTCTAATACCTTTCCTATATTATGAAAGCAAGACAAATTTTAAGGGAATTTTGATAAAGTACCCTCGTCTGAAAACACATACTAAAAAAATGCCCCCGTTTTTTAAATATTTGTTAAAATGCCCTTACCCTCTATTATCACGTTTTGGGCCCACAAAATGAGTCCGCCGTCGTTGACTTAGTCAAGAAAATGGGTAAAATTACCATAAACCCCTACACTAAATCTAAGAGTAAAAGAAAGTTGGCACCAAAAACCATAGCTATTGTTTGTATCTTAGTTTTAAATCAAACCATTGGATCTCCGTAATTTTCATATATGTTGTTTGTTACCATATTATGCAATGGATGTTAAATTTTGAGTACGATCGGAGATGGAGATGTGATGAAACCATCCAGTTCCAGATTACATTGCTACAGATTTCAGATCACTGTGCAGTGATAGAAACCTATGAAAATAGATGTTGTACAATGTATAATTACCTGAAATTTTAATGGGAGTAACCCATTTAGTCTATGAGGTTGCTGTAAAAATTTCACTCGAATATGAGTTATAGAATTACCCCAACCAACTGAGTTTTACAGGTGAACTTGTAAAAATTCAGTTTGAGATGAACTTATAGAATAAGTGGTAAATTAGGTTCTAACCGTTACTTTTCTATGAACGTTTGATATAATGCCTATGACATACCTATGAATGTGTGGTATAAATTTCAGTTGGATCAGATTAGTATTCATGGAGCAGCAGAAGAAATGGTGTTGACGATTCAAGAAAATCCAACTTTACTAAGAAGGAAGGGCTTTTTGGACATTTTGACCCCGCCACCTAAGCGTTAACAGCTGATAAATGATGTTAAACGTTTTTTGAAAAAAATGGTCAAAGCAAGGGTACTTTAACAAATGTTTAAAAAACGGGGGCATTTTTTTAGTGTAAAGTCAAGTGCAGGGGTACTTTATCAAAAAGCCCAAATTTTAATCATCGATGATGATGATAACAGAAACAATCACATGCCAATACTGTTACGTTAAGCCCATCTTCAAAAAAAAAAAATATATTGTTAATCAAGAAAAGCTTCATCTTGGAATAAGAATACCAAAAAATACAAGATTAATCGGCAAATGATGCATTGTTCTTATACGAAATGAGTCTGTGTTAAAAAATAGGTTTCGGTTAAAAATCTGACTTCAAAAAAATACGATTGATTCATTGTTCTTATTGATTTGCAATTGAAGATCGTTTTTTATTAAAGAAAAAATCTGGCTAGGATGGATAGACATCCTCTATATCAACCTCTTGAACTAGAGGTTCACCAAGAGGATGTCTACCCAAATCCTTGCCATGTCATCTATCCACTAAGAGCTAGCACTATGGTGCTAGCTATCCCTTCCCTATCCCTCAAATAAAGGGAAGGGATGGCACATGAAAGGCAAGCTTGCTATGGTGCTCATCCATCCCTTTCCTACATCAAACGGGTACTGAGTACCTGTATGAATAGTACCAAATGGGTACTCAGTACGCGTATTTTTTTTTTTCGTTTTAATTTTTTTTTATGGGAAAATATTTATTTAGGTAAAAAAAAATTTAGAGTAAAAAAAATATATCGAATAGGTAAAAAAACGAATTTTAGTGAAAAAAGGGTAATAGTTAAAAAACAGAAAACAAATACGCGTACTGAGTACGCGTAAAGTGAAAAAGCAAACGCGTACGATTTCCCTTCCCTACAAGGCTGAACAGATCTGTTCACCCTTGTAGGGATGGTGGTGTATCCCTACTCGTGTAGGGATATGGGAGACCATAGTGGTTGCTTTTTTGGGATTTTGAGGGAAATTGAGGGATAGGGAAGGGATGGAGTGCACCATAGTGCTAGCTCCAATTTAGTGGGTTAGGGTTGGAGATAGTTTTTAGGAAAAATGGATGTGTATCTTACGTGGATAAAAACTTTTTTTCTCATACACAAGCCATTGGAGAGGCTCTTAATAATAGTAACCTGTCATAGGGGCCAAAGAAACAGGACTGAACCATGATAATAATAATGTCTAGTTAGTTGGTTAGGAGTAACCTTTCATAATTAAACCTATAAAAGAAGAAGAATTTTGTTGGAATTTGATAATATTTGTAAGAGTAGTTAGAATAATACTTCGACCATCAATGTTAATAATAATAAAAATATTTTAATATTTTAAATAGTAGTTATAGATGATAATAAAAGTAATAATAACTCTAATAAAGTAATGTTAGCATTTCTCAATTAGTATCATATTATACTTAAGTTAACTTAACTAAAATTTCAATAAACATATATAATGATAAAAATAATAATTATGATTAAATAATTATGGAAAATTATTAACGCTTATCTATGATTAAGTTTTGTAAATTAAACTAATTAAAAATTATAATTATATGTTTTCCGTTTAAACCAGATAGTTAATATAAGACTTATTCGGTAGAATTAAGAACATGAGGTCATATGATGCATAAAATAAAGACTAAACTTGTTAACAATCTTATACCCAGATTATTTTTAGTCTGATAAATGATTCACTAAATCACTAAATTATACACATGAAGTAATAATAATATTCAGATGCCTAGCGTAATATTATAATTAAAATCACTCCCATAATTTGGTAATGAACTGCGTCACTACATCTACATTTTCTATACTTTTGAATGGTGCTCATTATGGAATTTTTAAAAGTGGAAGAGGCCTAAGACAAGGATGTCCATTATTTCCAGCACTTTTCATAATTTTTTCTCAAGGTTTGTCTCTTCCTATGGCAAAATTTAAACATTTGAATCTCTATAATGGTTATCAGTTTAATAACAGAGGACCTTCAATTAGCCATCTTATGTTTGCTGATGGCTTATTTTTCTTTGGGAAAAACTCGGAGATGAATGTTAACCAACAGAAGAAAATTCTAGATACTTATTCTTCTTTCTCAGCTCAGATTATCAACTACTCTAAATCATCGATGCATTTTAATTCTGGTTGTTCTTCTTTGCACAAGTGGAGAACCGTTCAGAAATTTAGAGTAAGAGAATTGGATGTCAGTGAAAAATATCTAGGATCATACCCACTGAAGTCAGATTACAACATTGAAACTCATGAACCCTTGATTTCAAAGTTTGATAACAAACTAGCAGGCTACAGATCGTTCTTTGTCAACTCAACTGGTAGAACAATTTTGTCCAAGAATTTTTTTCTGCGATTCCAATCTACTCAATGGGTACCAGTAAACTGCCGAAGGGTTTAATTAACCATATATCTCATATACAACGAGCATTCTGGTTGGGTAACGATATTCACACAAGAAAATATCACTTCATTAATTGGGATAAAATGGCAAGATCAAAGGAAGATGGAGCTTTAGGTCTAAGGAAAATAAAGCAAGTTAATATTTCCTTAGTCTTTAAACTTCTTGGGTGCAATTATATAGAACCAAATATCTTCAATTTGTTTCTTTCTGGGATTGTGATCCAAAACCTGGAAACTCAGAGACTTGAAAGGATATGCATTCGATAAAAGAGATTTTTACAAATAATTGTTGTTGGTTTATTGGGTCAGGTAACTCGATACATATATGGAAGGATCCATGAGTACCAAATATTCCGGGTTTTAGACTAAAAAGATTGAATCAGTCAACTATTCAGTTTGAAATAGTTTCAAACTTGTTTATCTAAGGTCAGAGAGTTTGGAATATTGAGTTATTGCTGCAGTTATATTCGGTAGAACATGTGGAAGCAATATCTGCCATATATATTCCTCAAGATGAATCAGTTGAAGATAAACTTGTTTGGCTGAAAACTAAGTCAGGAGTCTTCGCTGCAAAATCTTGCTATAAAGTCCTGATGCGTGTCTTATGCGTCAAAAATAATTTCACTTTCTCACTCTACTAAATATGAATGAAGTACGTGATAAGAAAGAGTTCGTATCCACAGAGAGGCGATTGTTGTTATGCAATTTTCAAATTCTTTAGTAACCAAAATAACCCAAGAGTGTGTTTTGTTTTTATCAAAGTAATAAAACTAAATAAAGCAAAGTAAATAATAGGAATAATCAAGAAAGAGAAGATATTGGTCAAGGGATAGTATCATTCACAAACATGTATTTTTCATCTATGATTAGAATTGGTATTTAATCTCGCAATTATCAAAATCCCTAATATATCTTGATCGCAAGAGTATCTCGTTTATTTCCTGATTTTATCACAAACAACATTAAAAGATGCTATTGTGACATCTTCTTAAAAATCAACCTAAAGTGTAAAAGCACAATTAGATTTAACTCCCTAAGAGAAATAAGTACTATGAAATAAGACTAATCGATGCAAACAAACGTGTAAAAGTACTAATTCGTTTTAACAAAGGTTATGACTCATATGCGATTAAAAAGATGTATCACTGCAAGTATTAACCACAAGATGCTACTAGAAATCAGGGATAACAACTTTTACGTATTGAAAACCCTAATATAGCTATAGAGATGAAAACAAATCCAATTGATTCCGGACTCAACCAAACTAGCATTCAAATCATATGATAATATAAACGATGAATCATAAACGATAGAATTGAGACAAAACTAATTCATAGAATCAAATAACATGCTTGAAGAAATCAACTTTTATCCCATAACCAATAGTTGTATTTAGCTACTCATGTTAATGGAGTTCATCATCATAATATTCAAAGAAAGAAGATAAAACATAAAAGAAATCAAACCCTAGAAGTATTTCTCTGCAAAAGCTCCAAGAATAGAATAAAACGTGATATCCAAAAGTTAGTAGAACTTTTCTTTTTGTAGCTTTTCTTCCTTCCAAAATTAGGTCCAAGTCTTCAAAGTCCATTAGTTGGACATTCACCCGGCGCACGAGTGAGAGAAACCCGTGTATAAAATATGTCCCAAAAATGCTCACCGGAAAACTGGATTTTTGGCCGGAAATTGCCCGGAATCCGACACTGGAAAGTAGCTCAGGTGACCGGCAAAGTCCACCCGGTCACCGGTCAACGAGTCAGCACGGTCGGGTAAACTGAGTGAACTCGGGTCAAGCACCGAGTCATACCGAGTCATCTCAATGACTGGTCATGGCCTAAATCACTTTGCAGGCCATATGCATTGTTGCGCTGCCAGCCATGATAGCTGTGCTTCACTAGTTTATCTAGCCATGTTAGCCCTGTCTTGCACCATCTGTAACTTAACTTCCATATGCCTGCAACTCAGCCATCTTGCCCAGGCCATAACCAAGATAGTCCCATGATTGCGTTTCAATACCTCACAGCCAAAATGGCCCTTCTCTGCACGGCTTCCTTGGCTTGTTCTCCTTGGCTGCAACCCATAGCAACATCAGTTCCATTACACCACCAAAAATTAGTTGCGCCAACTATAACTTCATCTCATGCTTGTACTTCCCCGAGCAACACCAGTCCATACTCTCAACTCCACATACACCCATTCCAGCACTCTATTGGCCCAGAAATCAGCTGCTAGTACTTCCATTTTCAACCTTTCAACCTGCAACCCTTCTTCCCTGCAATTCTAAACACTGCAACACCACAATTCCAATTGCAGCTGCAGCTGCTCTTGTCAGTTCCTCCAGCTCTCGACCTCTGTTGTAAAGCAACATCTTCATCAAACCCTGTCCTAAGCATACATCTATTCATCACATAACACTAATTCATGGTTCATCACCATCTCAAATTTTTAGCACCAAAGAACTACAACTTCGTGCTTCCTTGATTTGGTCTCACACCTGAATTTCATCATCTCAAACTATAATGACAACACTCTAGTTTGGATAGTTTCCTCGAATTCTTAGCAAAGATCACCTGCAACCTTGAACTCAGCATCCAAGTGATAGCAACAACAACAACTTCAGCTTCTCTTGCATACACCATCAGTTCACTTCATGTTCTCCATTACTCAGGCCACCAAACCATGGCAACAACATAACATCTACACCTGCAACTTCTTAAGTTCAACAAATGCAGACTCTGAACTCCAAAGCACCAAAGGCCTCACCCTTGACAAACAGCTCAGCACCTTATTATTATTCCATTGCAATATCACCATCATACTCCAAAGAACATCCCCGAATGAGCTCAAGCCATATGAATCGCAGACCATCACCATTTCAAACCAGTACTATCAGCTAAACACTCCAGCTGAACCCATTCTATCACAGTACCACCTTGCATCACCATGTCCTGCAATTACCAAAACTGGTTCATTAACCAACACCACCAGTTCCTCATTGCAGCTGCACCAGAAACACACCACCAGTACCACAACCAACAATAGTATCTTCTTAATCCCATGACTGTAATTCAACCACTTCCTAATATTCCATTCATCCACCAGATTTGAGCACTTTTAGTTCAGTTTCAACCCCAGATTCAGATTCAAAATCATTAAACCCTAATCTTCAGCAGCAGCAACATTTCTTCACTGTTTCTTTTCGGATTAACACAACCCCAAGCTCTTAATTTCTTCTTCAAAACACTAGAATGACCACCATCAAGAAACCTTAATTGCAGTTCTTCCCTGTATTCTCCCTGACATGAAATTCTCTCTATCTCTGAACTTGAATATCACAATTCAACAGCAACATCGAACCCTACTGTGAATCTACAGAGAACCCCAACTTCACCATCATCTCCATCCATCGATCTGAATTAAACCCGTGTCAAATTTCTCCCTTTTGCACTCTACAGCATCACCAGCAAACCCAATCTCTGAAAAACATCACACCCATCACCAGATTCCTCAACCAATTTTATTGAACAGTGAACCAAAAAGTCTTCTCGATCTGTTAAGCTCTAATCTTCATTTCCTTGATAAATTCAACCTAATTTTCCCAACTTCATCAGTAGACTCATACCTTCAAGTCCTCTCCAGCATCAATTTCTTCTATCTCTGAATTTTAGGCGCAGACAGATAGAAGAGCTAATGATAAACACAATCATTTTCTCTCTGAATTCTAGGGATGTGTATGAATAGAAGTGGATATAGCCAACCCGATGGGCTAAATAAGGGATATCCAAGGTGATTCTAGGCATCCATAAATAAGATAAAGGCCAACCAAATGGTATCCCTTTTGCAACTTGTATTGGTAATGTCGAATGTCCCGTATCCTTCATTGTGTTCCCGATAACGCTTTCTTGCAATGAAGTGCCGCTTTTGTTCTTCTTCGAATTCTCCCACCAACTGTAGCCATTTCGTACTTCTTAAATCCACTTCTTTCCTTCAATTATATTCATCACTAAAGCAGTCATGCTTTTCAGACAAAATTCGCATCACTAAAGCCGACAAACTTTTCAGATAGGGGATGAAGAAATAAAAGCAAATATGAGAAATAATCGCCTCCAATAACATTTGCACCTTTTGCCTTGTTTCTTCTTCTTTTGATCCAAACGACTCCAAAGTACCTAAATACTCAAAAACAAAACATAAGATACATAATTTACAAGAAAACTAGCAGAGAAAGCATAAACAATAGATAAATAATAAGGTGTTTTAGACACTTATCAAGTCCTTGCAGATAACGTAGCAACAACTTTAACGGTTTCTTATTTTCCATAGAAACAATTTTGGAAGAAGATGAAAACTCAACCAAAAATAAATACTTTTATTTGGAAGGTTCTGCATAATGGACTGGCGGTATATGGCAACTTATCAAGGTTTCACACCCATATTCATAATCTTTGCTCTCTTTGTAACTCTGAAGAGGAAAATGTTCATCACCTGTTATTTTCCTGCCAATTCGCTGAGGTTGTTTTTCAAGCAAGTCATTTGTATATCGATATTTCAGTGGTACTTCTCCAATGGATATTATCCAATTTTGGTTAATCCAATCTGATCAGGAAAATATGATAAATCTAGGTTTGTGCATCTTGTGGAATATATGGAAAACACGGAATGATAAAATCTTCAACAACACACAACCGTCAGTGCCGCTAACTCTACAAGATTTTAAGAATTTTGATTTGCATCATGCTCTAAATTATTGTTCTTCAGTCCATATTCATCGGAAGAATACAATTCAATGGCAAGCTCCACCACCTTACCTGTAATACCCCGATTCGTCAGGGGTTGGCCGAATGGAATATAAGTAATGATTTTTCCTTTGCTAACACCGAGGCCTTTTCATCACAATTGGCTCCAGGGTTGGCAGAAAACTCTGCATTTAAGCGTGCTCGGGGGGGAGTAATCCAGGGTGGGTGACCTCCTAGGAAATTTCTACTGGATTGCCGCAGCGATGCCCGGTGAAAACCCCACACAGCCGGATAACCGCAGTGGCTAAGTGGGGACAGTATCGGTGGAGGAACGAGTCATTACAAATGGTATCAGAGCCGACGACGGGTCACCTACCGAGGGTGGGAAGTCACGCTGGACGAGGTTGTTCCGGGTGCTTCTCATGAGGGGTAGGGAACGTCATAGATCTGGGCTTGAGAATATATTTTGGAGCCGAGGATGGCTCCAATTTAAGGTGGTGTTATTGTAATACCCCGATATTCAGCAGTGGTTGGCCGCATGGAATATAATTAATGATTTGTCCTTTCCTAATATCGAGGCCTTTTCAACACAATTGGCTCCAGAGTTGGCAGAAAACTTTGTAGTTAAACATGCTCGGGCGGGAGTAATCCAGGGATGGGTGACCTCCCGGGAAGTTTTTGTTGTATTACCATAGGATGCCGGTTGAATACCCCACACAGCCGGATAACCACGGTGGCTATGTGGCGACAGAGAGAGTCTCGTATCGACGCGCTTTGGTTAGCCCGATCGAGCATGCTTAATTTCCTTAATGGAAATCTAGACTGTCCATATGAGTCTTAGTAACGATTGCGGCCACACAAGTTGGCCGCACAATTTAACAAGCCTATCTAAACCCTGGCAAGAATAGGAGATTTTCGTGATGACCACCGGTGGGCCCACTTATGCCCTAGTTGGTCGGGAATCACACGAACATTTTCTATCACCGTCAAACGCCAACCCTAAGTAGGGTGGCCGTGCTGATTTGTAAAGATTCGATCGAACATAGACTATTCAAGGCAGTCTTAAAACGATCACGACCGTCCAACTTCGCCGGCATAGTTGGACGGATTAGATCATCCCATGAATGATCATGGAAGCGCTAATGCACAAGTTAGCGGGCCCACTTCTCTTTCATCCGATCGGTTTTCTCACGGCAAGGCCATGGAGAAATGAAACGATTGCTCAAACCATGGCAAAGCGTGATGCTTAAGGGTCGCGGAATTATACTAGTGTCTTAAATCGATCATAACCATCCAACTTAGTCAACCTATTTGGATGGCTTAGATCGCATTTAGGACCATCATAAAGGTGCACGCAAGTTCACCATCGACCCAACATGGGCTCCACGTGATCGATCTCCCCAAAAGGGGTCACGTATTTCCAAACCGTTTGGCCAAAGTAACGTGTGTGTGACTGATTCAAAACCCTAATTAGGGTTTGCAGCAATGCACATTTGTCGTAGTTTGATCGTTACCATCCATCTTCGCCAGCCTAAACGGAGGGTGTAGATACAGACTTAAGAGGTTCCAAGGATGTCAATGTGATCACCGTGGGCCCACCTTTGCGTGTGACTGGCCGGCCTATGCAGACTAGGGACCGGTGCCTCGAAACGCACGCCCAAAGGTAGCATGCCACACGGCTTTTGAACCTTTGCGGCAATATATTTTTATCACAAATCGATCACAACCACTCATCCTTGTCGGTTAATTTGACTGGCCCAGATCGAATCTTCGTGGGACCGAGAGGTATAGGCAAGCACGCTGGCGGACCATCTCCACGCATGCCTGACCGGTCCCACCAAAATTAGCGCCCAGGCTTAGATTCGGTCAAGCCAAAGAGGGGATGTTGCGCACTTCTAAATCCATCAATGACGGCAAATATGTGTCGTAAATCATCTCTTCCGTCCAACTTTGTGAGCTTGGTCGGACGGCTTGGATTAAAAGTTAGGCGATCAATAAAGCACCTCAATTATTACCGTCCGCCATTCTGTCACAAGGAGTGATCGACCAGATGATGGCCCGCTTACGCGGTCTCCAAACGATCACTCGAAGATGGTTGGACGTGATGTCATTTTAAGACGCTTAATCCGCGACTTACTCGATCAAGTTTTAAAACAGCGATGCTTTATGCATATCGTTTGTTTTGAACTGCTTGCTTTAAAGCGATGCATTACATGCATCGATCATGCACGATATTTCACAAATATCAAATCCTTAAACAACTTAGTTCTTTTACCTAATAGCACCGTATGATATTTCTTACGCCGGGTCCCACGACTCAACCAACTCATTCGAGACACCAAACATGTCATAACATGGGGGATACTTACTGGGGTATTGGTCTGGCATTTTATAGTTGTTTGTAGGTGAAAATGGTTTCTGCTAATTTCTGTAATTGCGGGTGTGCAGGTGAGAAACAATTTAAACCCTAAATAATGTACTGCAAGGGAGTACTTTAGATTCGAGAGATCAATTTGTACAAGTCCGGCCTAAACCAAGAAATGATCGTTCCAGACTTGCTTCGGTCACAAAGTGGAGGAGAATGGGTTGGTTTTGGGGAGGGAAGCAAGGAAAGTGGTGAGACCAGAATAGTTGATTCTGGAAGAGTAGTTGGGCTCCTACGACTTGTTATCAGAAAAGTGAGAGAGAGCTCACGAGGTGAGCTAGCAAGTAAGTATTTCTGAGTGTTGTATCTCTTGTATGAACTTGTTGTTCAATGGAAATAGGTAAGACCTATTTATACAAGTAGGAGTAGAAACGTACCCTGGTCTCATTAAGGAGTGGGGAAGTAAATGGGAGGAGGTGGTAACCGTATGCATGGAATTGATGTCCATAAAGTTGTTAACGCATGAAACTGGTTTTCATGAAACTGCTAACGTTATGGAATTAATGTCCCATAAAGTTTTTAACGCATGTGCTTTATGTCCCATGAACGTTTCACACATAACTTCCCATATTTACTAACCGCCTCACCCTTATGACACTTCCTTATGACGGGCGTAGTGTACGCCGCACGCTGTAAACCGCCAAACCAATGCCCAAAGAGGATCCCCCAGTTTGTGTTGATGTCTCGAATGTTTTTGGAAAACATGTAGCATGTTGTTGTGGCTTGGCAAGTCAAGCTCGGGAAACTTGCTAGCCTGGTGACCTTCGACGGTCGAGATTTTGCATCTTGAGAGGAGGAGCAACCGTTGATCATTGCAAGCCTTCGTTTTGGTAGCCACGTAGTGAGGGCCAATGTGGTGGCGCGGCTAGGTTGGCATGGCATTGTTTGGCGTGGACAAACTTAGGTTTTCGGGCCAAAGTTTACCATGTGTCGTATGGTAACCTTGGATGGCTAGGATTTGCTCCTGGGATTGGAGGGTAACCATTGATTGTTACACGCCTTCGTTTTGGTGGCCGCGTAGGGAAGGCCAACAAGGTGGCACGGCTAGGGTGTGGTTAGGCTTGGAATGGGCATGACCAATATATGGTTTTGGGTCAAAGGTTACCTAACCTTGGATGGCTATGATCTGCTCCTAAGATGGAAGGGTGGTCGTTGATGGCCGCACGCCTTTGTTTTAGAAACCCTAATTAGCGCCCTTTACTAGAATCGTTGTAGAATTCTAGTACGGACTCGGATTTTGATGGTCCGCCCCTCAAATCGACCGGAAAAGAATTTCCTATCTCCATTCTCGAGGATATTTTGGTTTTGTACTCGTTAAGGAGGTGAAAACAGTCCTAAAGTAAAACTTAGGAAGAATTAAGGAGGGGTGGCGGCATGGAAAGGTATGCCTTGGCGCAATTAGGTTGGCATGGCATGCATTTGCATGGTTTTGGCTTGGCATGTGGGTCCAAGGGTTTTCCATGGGTTCATGGCGTGTCTAGGGCCAAGGCAAGGGCGTTTGGATTGGAATGGTGTGATTAGCATAGCTAGGGCCAAGGCAGAGTGTGTTTTGCATGGCGCGGCTATCTTGGGCTATTTGCGGTTTTGGCTTGGCATGTGAGGCCAAGGGGTTGCCATAGGGGCATGGTGTGGCTATGACCAAGGCAAGGGCGTTTGGCTTGCCATGGTGTGATTATCATAGCTAGGGCCAATGCAGAGTGCGTTTGGCATGGCGCGGCTAGCTTGGGATAGGTGCGGTTTTGGCTTGGCATGTGGGGCCAAGGTGTTGCCATAGGCGCATGACGTGGCTAGCTTGGGCTAGGCGCGGTTTTGGCTTGGCATGTGGGTCCAAGGGTTTGCCATAGGCGCATGGCGTGACTATCTTGGGCTAGGTGCGGTTTTGGCTTGGCATGTGGGGCCAAGGGTTTTCCATAGGCGCATGGCGTGACTAGCCTGGGCTAGGTGCGTGACCAAGCTAGGGTTTTGGGGCAAAGATTGTATGGTAACCTTAGACGGATAGGATTTGCTCCTGGTATTGAAGGGCAACCGTTGATTATTGTACACCTTCGTTTTGATTGCCGCGTAGTGAAGGCCAGTATGGTGGCGCGGCATGGGGCCATGGCGATTTGCGTTTGGCATGGCGCGGTAGGTGTGGCTGGCATGATTTGTCATTGGCATGGTGGTGCGTCTTGCATGGTTGGCATACTTTGGCGTGGTTGGTGTGGATGGCATGATTTTCCATTGGCACAGAGGTGCGGCTAGCATAGTTGGCATGCTTTGGCGCAGTTGGTGTGGCTGGCATGATTTGCCATCGGCACAGAGGTGCGGCTAGCATGGTTGGCATGCTTTGGGGCGGTTGGTGTGGCTGGCATGATTTCCCATTGGCACAAAGGTGCGGCTAGCATGGTTGGCATGCTTTGGCGCGGTTGGTGTGGCTGGCATGATTTTCCATTGGCACAAAGGTGCGTCTAGCATGGTTGGCATGCTTTGGCACAGTCGGTGTGGCTGGCATGATTTTCCATTGGCACATAGGTCGGCTAGCATGGTTGTCATGCTTTGGCACGGTCGGTGTGGCTGGAATGATTTTCCATTGGCACAGATGTGCGGCTAGCATGGTTGGCATGCTTTGGCACGATCGGTATGGCTGGCATAATTTTCCATTGGCACAGAGGTGCGGCTAGCATGGTTGGCATGCTTTGGCACGGTCGGTGTGGATGTCATGATTTGTCATTGGCACAGAGGTGCGGCTAGCATGGTTGGAATGTTTTGGCGCGGTCGGTGTGGCTGGCATGATTTTCCATTGGCACAGAGGTGCGGCTAGAATGGTTGGCATGCTTTGGCGCGGCCGGGGTGGCTGGCATGATTTTCTATTGGCACACGTGTGAATTAGGGTTTGTCTTGTCGTAACCCTAATTTGAAAAAGATACCCCGGTAATTATTAGAGACACATTAAAGGTTTCAGTAAATATGCCTAGTAAATGCTTGTTACTTTAAATGTTGTGACATCACTGTTTGCTAGGGTTTAGTGTTTTACGATTTTAACCCAACAGCGTGCATCGTGCAACGCGCCCACAACGAGAATGTTTCAGGAAGCATGGACGGTTAATGATGATGAGGGAAGTGGGTAAAGGCGTGATCGTGTGACAATCACCTACACGACCCCACTACTCCACCCAACTTCCTCCACTTCCTATGAGATGAGGATTGCGCTCAAATGACTTGTATAAATAGGTTCTTTGACCTATCATCAAACAACACAGTAAAAACCAAGTGTTGTCGCAGTATTCTGAAAAACACCCAGATTTGATAACTTACACTGTGCAAGCCCGTTCAACATTCTGATACAAGTCATAAATAGCCAACACCTTCACAATCTCAACACATTCTTCGCTTCCCTCCCTAAGATCAACCCCATGTCTTTCACTTTGTGACCGAAGCAAGTCTGGAACGGTCGTTTCTTGGTTTAGGACAGAATTACACATATTGATCTCTCGAATCAAAAGCACCCCCTTGCAGTGCATTTGTTCAGGGTTTAGATTCGTTTCTCATCCACACACGCCCAAATTTACCAAAAACCGCAGAAACAGTTTTCACCCATAAACAAGCAGAAAGTCGCGCACACAGAAGGTGTTCAACAAAATCCCTAAACGAGTATAAAAACTCCAATGTTCAAGATCATTTTGTAACTGTTGGATCAATCAAGTTATAGCCGTCAGATTAAAATGACTAGGGTTACACTGTTTATTAAAATCACGTGCTAATGGAGAGTTAACGCCGTTAGTTAATTAATTTCTACTAATAATTATAAGTTAACATTAAGTTAGGTCAACGGCTTGACTTAGCAGTCAACGGCAGGTCAAGGTACCAACCCTTTATATTTCAAATATTGGGTACCAAAGCTAAGTGTTGGACATTTCCTGGGTACCAAACGTTAAATAACCCTCAACTGAACAAAAATTCATATTGTTGATGTAACTATTACAAGGAAGGACATGTGGAAATAAGTCAACCGTTACACACAAAGTCTTCGTTACAATAACTGTTACACCAAACTGCTACAGGATAATCGTTATGACATGCGCAATAACGACTATCCGTTACAACAAAATGACATCAGATTAATCTTTTGCTGACTAGATATCCGTTGGTTATTTATTCCAACGAATGAAACTATTATTTAATAAATTTATATTTTTACGAAATAAACTGTTGAAAAAATGTTGTAACACTAATAATATATAACGTCACATTTCCAACGTTGTTTTGACGTTATAATAAATAGATACTAACGTTTTTTCCACGTTACAAATTCCTTGATTTCGTGTAGTGTTATCAGGTCTTAACTATACAAAGTTGGTTGTACTCATTGTATAACAGCTTAATTATGAGAGTATTCAAAACTAGACAAGGTCCAGAGGGTTTTATGCATTTGCAGTTTCCTCGTTAACAAAATCTTGTATGTCATGTGATTTACTTTACTTAATCATTATATTGATTTGTATTTATAATTAAATTAAATACACTTGTATGTTAATCAAACACTTAGTTTGGTCCGGTTTCGAACTTACACTATATAACACGTGTACATTTTGTAGTTGTCATCCTCTTGAAAGTTCATGTCTATATTAAATCACACAAGGTGTGTCTTGAATAGGTGGATATCAAAAACATTATGGCGTACTTGGTACCCTCGTCATTTCACAATGTACTTATAATTGATATCGTCATTTGTATCTAGTTTTTGGTTATTTTTAATTTATTGTTTTTGATATTCTTATAAGCGATCATGTAATCATTACTTTGAACAACTTAAAATATGATTCCAATATATATAAAGATATATATATATATATATATATATTGCAATTAGAGAACATTGCAATATATATATATATATATATAATCGTATCTAGTCTCAACTATATATTTTGCAATATATATCTGGTCTCAACCATATATATTCCAATATATATATATAATTGCAATAAATATATATATATATAAAGATAATCGGATAGTATAAAAAATTAATGTTCTCTAATTGCATTTACTCCAAATTGGTACATATACCCAATGACTTGTCGTCCAAATGATTAAACTAAAACGTTAAACGCGTACACTAACAATATTATAAGATAATCATCATCTTTTAACTTTCATAGCTATGTTTGAGCATCCAACGTACCTTATCAATTTTTTGATAAAGCGAGAAATATATATGTAAATAACTTAGCCAAATGGAACAAAATTTAAAAAAAAAAAACATTTTTATTATAAAATATCACATTTAGTTATAAATGATCACGATTAAGGACAATCGCCACCTGGTCCTCCAAAAAAACATTGTTATCCCACGATGAACTTCTTTCCCGATAAAATTAAGATCATAAAAACTAGTTTTTGTATCATTCTTTAGTTGCACATTTGATGTATCAAAATCCACGAAGTTTCCCTGATCATTGACGATCTGCATTTCTTGAATAGTGCATGTATATCTATCATTATAATCTGGTAAATATCCATGTCCCATAGGCGGATTGGGCTTACCGGGATCTCCTCCAGCAACCCCTCCAAATCTAACTGTAGATGCATTATTTTCTAAATGGGTAAAGATCTCTTTCGGCCAGTATCCGATCTCTGTGTTTTCAAAGCCATTAACAAACCACCAGTTGCCACTTTCTAGATCCCGATACACTGAAAAATCAAACCAAGTGGGTTTCTTTCCATAGGGTTCTGCTTCAATATATTCTCCAAAAGTGTACTCAGAGTGGACTTGCACAAATCCTGGGCAAAGCATGCTATAACATCCTGTATTTTTAAATCCATCAGCCTGCACAATAATTATAAAAACGAATATTAATGTATAAATAAGCTTTTTTTTTCCTCTAAAAGTAGTTACTTGGAATCATTTATTGCTTCAATATAATTTAATATTAAAATAAAAAGGACTAATTACGAACCGTCCACAGACCAAAAACTCGAGTAAGATTGTCACCAAATAACTGAGGGTATACCTGAAATTCTTAACAATGTTAGTTAAATAAAAATATAACAATCTAAAATGACTAAAAGTAATTTATTTTTTATAGGTAAATAAAAGAAAATTATCTAATTATCATGTTCTTAAGAGAAATATTATTCAGCAACATAGAAATAATTTCAAGGCTAACATTGTTAATATTATTTAGCAACATAAAAATAATTTCAAGGCTAACATTATTAACCTGCTTTAAATGATAAGATTGTCATATCAAACTATAATAATTTATGCTTCAAAAAAAAAAAAAACTATAATAATTTTAATAAACGAATAAAGGTATAATATTTATAGAAATATTTAAAGATGACTTACAGCCCATCCAAATTCTATACTATTCAGTTCTTCAACATGACCATTTTGTATCCAAATTTGAGCAGTGCTAAACTGGTCCAGGTCTACTCTTGGATTTACATCTGTGATTGAAGCTTTACCTCCATAGTACGCTTTCTCGGCAAAAGTTTCAACTGACACTGACTAAAAAAAGAGGAAGTGAATTTGTTTAATTAGGAATTATAAACATTAAAGGACTTGTATTTGTATAAATATTGTAACAATCTTTCGTTAAACATTTCCAATCGGTGAGGGAAATTTGAATTTTATATAAATATTTACTAAAATGACAATGTATAATATTATATGGTGGCAATATATATATCTGTGTGTGATTTTTCCTAATGCTGAACCATGGCATGATCTTAAACTAATTAAGGACATACAAATAACTAAAACCTACATGTCGAGGCTTTATCCAATTGTTGAGATATTTTGCGTTTATCAATTCTTCCTTTGAAGTTCTTCAGATTGGAACAGTTTCCAATGGGCACCCTTCAATTTTATAACGCTCGACACTTGAAACCGTATTAGATACATGTTTATCAATTCGTTCTTCTCGAATCACACTTGGTTTCATCTAAGTGAACATATCTTTCTTTATAATAAGGGACCCCAAAAAGGCCACATGGCCTCACCAAAATCATTCTGATTTGTGGTGATGCCACGTCATATCTGGTTTACATGTCATTTCCATGTCATCAATAGCCATTTTTTAGTCCAAGCAATATAAGTTACACTGGGGTTTACGAAACTATGCGTCTGTACAATGTTGATTTTCTTATGCATCTCTTCAAAATTGACTTTTCTAAGAATTGCAACCATTTTATGAAGTGATGCATTTCTCCGAAAGTGGTTATTCATACGAAAATTGATTTGAAAATATATAACTTTCTCACGTCTGAAGCATTATGACCCTTCCAAACAATTTTGCACCTTTTCGACATGCCCAGATTTAAGAGATTCGATGTTCCATTTTCACAATCGGGAAAACGAAACAAAACAAAAAAGAGTTCCACATTTGCAAAATCCTTCCTAAAAAGACTCGATGTTGTAATTAATGAAGACTGAAAGAGAAAAGAAAAACTTCCGCGAGTAAAGAAAATTTATCTACATCATCAAGAATGCTAAAATAATATTTGCACGCTGCAATAACAACCATAATACTTTAAAATGTACTCCCTCCGTTCTTAAATAATAGGCTGGTTTCATGTGTAATTTGTACATGAAACCAGCCTATTATTTAAGAGCCGAGGGAGTACTAGGCAGATCTCCCCAATCAAGAATTTACACGGGACTGCACGATTTTCTTCACTGGATAGTTCTGTTGACATTTTACACCACATTGCCAGCAGAATGATTTTGCTGATGTGGCGGATCCACAATGAATTTACCTTTTCTCCCATTTAGGAAGCCACCTAAGCATTCAAATATATCTGAACAGATACGCCTTTTGACCCAAAGACACCATCTGTTTTCGGAACAAGACATGCTTTCCTGCACGCCTTTAAGCTTTACCGACGTGACTCTTCAGTTGCATAAATAACGTATGCCGGAGAGACGAAGACACACAACACTCCAGTCAAATTGATATTATGCAACTAAACCCTTTTCATCGCCATATTATCTTCAATCATAAAGGTAAAAGTTTCACAAATTTTAAGAGAACCAATTCTAATTTTTCCGTTCTTATGAATTCTTTACTTCTTTTTTTAGACAACATTATGTATGCACAGGCTCTTCTAAATGCAGTACCGTTATGTCTCTTGAGGGTAAGATATCGATTTCTTAAGAGGGAATTGTTTTTAGCTGTTCACAATGTACTGAACGGAAATGAAAAGATTGATGTTTGGGTTTAAAAATCCTTCTCACAACTTGCTTGATAGGATGTATGACCCAGGTTTTAGTCGGTCTTCTTTGCTGAAGTTGGATGATCAGGTGGAGAAAGTCACGATCAGGTTGGATATCATGGTAGAAAATGGCAACCAAGTTGTACATCTCAACCCAATCATGTTTCAATCCTTTCCATGCGCTCTTCCCATTTAGATTACTTCTGATTTCGTATTTGATTTTTTTCCCTTTGCTTGCCCACATTTGACTAGCAATGTCCAACAAGTCCGGTAGTTAACATACCCACGAACCATGAAGTCTGAATAGTGGAACCCGTGATATCACAAGTCGCTTTCAATTAGTCGAAAATAATTTAGTGGAAAAATCCCATCTATGATGCTTAATACACTTTTTTATTTTTTTATTGAAAGTCATAGGAGAAGTTGTAATTCAGGGTATGCATTTGGTTCTTTACTCGAAAATCTAATGCTTATGATGCCTCTTTTCAGGTTTATGGCAGGTTAAAGAGTGGAGTAGCAGAGGATCTTAATGTGCAGGATAGACTATTTTTCATTCTACACTCCCTTCCATCATTCCGTTAATGTCAAATTATTGTCAATAATGTTGTTCATGCAACACTTATCTAATACCCTCTCAAGTTTGTATGCATCGCAATTAATTGTAAGAAATATGTCTTCTAGAGTACGTTAATGGATAAAAAAAAATTTGATCGGTCAAAAGGAGAATTCATTGAAAGTAAGGTACTTAAGGGGGCATCCTAATTAACGGATACGATGACGAGCTTGGTGTCTGGATCAGTAGAATCATAGATAACTTGGACGATTATTTGATTAGAACATGCTTCTCCAATGAAAAACTGATATATCTGCATCTAAGTATTATATTTAGATGAAGGAGTTTCAGAATTAAATACAGGAACTTTTGTAGAACACCCCTCTGGGTACAAAGGTTACGCTACATGCAAAACAAAATGACGGAAACCAAATAGTACTAAAAGAGTCCACCTATTGCAGTAGGCCAATACAACGCCAACAAAGTAAATGCTTTCAAAAAACCGTTCAGAAATTTCAAAGACACGAAAGGGTATTTCAATGAAAGTCATTTTGAAAAGTTTGGTTTTACGACCGTGGAATTATTCAACCATCCAGCGTATATCAATCATACTACAAATTTTAATTCTTTTGTACAGGCTACCGTATAGGCTTGAAATAGTACGACTGTAATTTCTATTGAATGAAAATGTATTATGGTTACTGCAGAATCTGTCGGAATACCAAGGAGGACCAGGATCAGGACACTCCGAGAAAACATTGGAGCAGATGATGATGCACTCCATGTCTAGAAGTGAATGTACCGAAAGCCCTTAACTAAGACAAAACTACAAATTTGTTGCTTAAGTAGACAGCAAACTGATCGAGTGTACGAAGATTGTGTTGGAAATAAGTTACAATTTCGTATGCAACTGAGAAATAATACTTTGATTACACTGATAATAGTAACAAACAACTCAAGAAACATGAGAAAAATACTTAACACTCCTTTGATGTGTTATTGTTATACCGAGATGCACTGATGATAGTATTTAAAACTTAGTAGAGGCACGTATGAGATACTGAGCTAAAGGTAATATTGCCTGCTACTCCTCCGAGATGCTATAACAATTAACAAATTACCTCCAGGATACAACTATCGTTAGTTCTCCTCTATGTGTAGCATACACGGAGAGAACCCTTAGAACTTACGGCAAATAATGAAAACAAAAACATAAATCGAAACTACAACCGGTTTGGAAAATGTAAAAAGTAATTTATGTTTCTCAAACTAACTATGTTTTTGTAAACAAGAGAAGTAGTATTACAAAATTATGTTTCAAACTACAACTCGTTTTTTATGTTTACGTAGAACTAAGAACTCTATTTAATGTTTACAGAACTTAAATAAAATTTAGAAAGAATAAAAGAAGAAGAAGAATTTCAGAGAGAAGAGTTCAAAGGTATGGTTTCAAATGAAATTCTTCTCTCGTATTTATAGAAAAAACATTTCAACGTTCGACCAAGAATCCAATGTGCGACAGACCGTCCATGATTCACGCTTCACCTTTTGTCGACGAGTAAAAGCATCCGTTAAAAATACAAAGTAAAATGTTTTGTCGTACGAATATTGTTCATGGATACTCATATATATATATATTATACTATATATTAATGATGAAAGAGTTTTATTAACAGGAAATATATCTGGGTGTCTTGCTACTTGCCACTAAGTTATTAAAAACACGTACGTTTGGCGGGAGAAAAAAACGATAGTTCTGAATAAACATTTTTCACTCTCGGTTGTGGAAAATTCACCATTTCACTGTTATACTCACACAGCATACATTAAAGCATATTAATAATTTGGTTATAATCTACTTTGTTTGCCAACGTTCCCATGTGTGTCACTTCAAATAAGTAGCGCCGGTGCATATGCACCGGGTTAGAGGCTTGTATAGATAGTACAAGAATACATCAAGATATAAAAATTACCTCATTGTTCATCTTAGTAACTAGAAACACCAACAAATAATATGTCCTCTTAATTTTTCGGAGACATAGAATTGAAAATAGTATTATTTTCAATAAAAAAGCTAATATATTTATTGTTTTCTTTTAATATTAAAAATATACATAGTAATAAATGAGAGCAGCTTTTTTAAACTTTTTTTTTCTCTTGTTGGATTTCGGGGAAAAACTACAACTACTCTCTATTTTTTGTTTCAGAAAAAATATGCAAAAATAAAATTCCTTTTTAAACAAAAATAAATAAATTATCTTGTGAACACGGCGATCCTCAGAAGATGTAATCTTCGAAATATAATTTGATGATTCTAAACTCAATAATGACTGATGATCTAACTTTAAGTAAGAATATTCGTGGAAAAGTAAAGGATATAACAATAAAATATTCTATATATAAAATAATCTAATGTTATTATCTTCATTAAATACTTTCTTTGACGGACCTTACCTACCTGAGAAATTTTACTATGGTCCATTGGATAAAAAAAAAGTGCATTAAAATAAAATAGCATGGAAAAGTCACGTCTTTTTCCCCTTCTAAAAGGTTAAAGATTTTAATTAGAATAAAATAAATAATGTTACCTGAATATTATGATTTTTAAGCAACGGATGATCAAAAGCCGGTTGTTTATAGATGTTTATGCAGTCATATATGTCGCCAAGTTTCGTCTGTAATTATTTAACACAACCGGAAGGGAAAAATACAAATAATTATTGAAATCAAGAGAAAATATTGTTCTTGTTCGGAAAAGGAAATATAATCACTATTAATTAATAATACAAAATATAGAAAGTCTAAATGTACTACACAAAATACTCTCCTTAAATGGTGTTTCTTAAATATATTTTATCTTTGATGTACCTGGACTTCGTGACTATTTATGATACCCATCATTCTCAAAGAAGAGAAAATTTATTTCTTTTTAAAACATACATATTTAGAGCATTCAACTCCATTATCTCTTCAGATCTTCTTACAAAATAATTCAATTATATAAATAGTTGTATTTAGGAAATTTTGGATTGTTTTTCACTGCAAGAGACAAAAAAAAATTCCTGGTGATCAAGCAAGGGTTCTTAGGAACCTATAAGAGACTTTACATAAAATATAGGCCATATATTACGAAGATTAAAAAAACAACCTTGATATTTGGCTAGATCTTTTGAACATCCCCTTTAGCTATTTTCTGAAATATAATTTCAACCATTGATCGAATCAATATAATTTCTAAATCGAGGGATGGCGAATTTATTTAGAAGTGTAGGTCTCGCCTGTTGTCATAGGCCGAAGGGGAGAGAGGTAGTTGCACGGTTAGCATAAAAATCATTCTTATTTTAAAATCTATTGAGATACATATCAAGCATCAAGAACATATTTTATTCATATTATTTTGCTTAATTACTTAAATTTTTACTAGACTAGGAACTGACATTTCGTTAAAACTAGAGTTCATAACATAATTGAATAAGGATACAAAAGTAAAGCTATGAAAATATATAAAACTCGTCTAGTTTTTTCTTAATTTATAGAAATATTTCATACCTTGATAGATTTTACTGGAGTTTTATTCAGAATTTTAAGTTTCATGTCCAGCTCCATGTCTTCTTCCTTCGGTACTAGTTTATTATTCTTTCCTTCTGCTCCATGGTAATGCTCTATGCTAAGATTTAGAAGTACTAACACTATTATCAGGTTGATAAAACTCTTAGGACTCGTCATTCATGCCAAGTTGTGTATATGTCTTGGTAGAATGAAATCCTTTATATACACCAATTGTAGATCAATGAATTCATTAGATACAATTTATTGCTGGAAAATCTTAGTAATTCGTATTAAATATGCAATCAAATGATGATGTTTAATTTGAATATTCATGCCAAATTAACACAATTTATTACTGGAAAATCTTAGTAAGTGGTATTAAGTGTGATGTTTAATTCGAACATTTAATATGGTCTATTTTTTAAAAAACATTAGTTGTAATTATTAATTGTTGAATCTTATGGAACCCGCTGGGCGTGTTTATGAACAATAACTTTATCTTTGAATTTATTTTTTTTAATTTATGATATTTGGTGTGTCGATTTATTTAAATTTTAAAAAATTCTCAAAATTTAGAAATTAATATATATTCAATAAATAAATTGTCGTTGTTGACATTTGAATAACAAAAGTTTTAAATCCCCTTAAAGGCAAACTAGATAAATATTTGATCCGAACATCTTTATTATTCCCCTTTTGTAGTAAGAAATACTACACAACATTATGATATGTTTCTCCCCCTTAGTCTATGCTTTACTCTTTCGTTAGATATAACGTTTAAGCACAAATGTCATTTCCTAGTGATCAACTATCACTTGTTTACTCCATATATTTCTCCACATTTTTGTCACAAAATGACAAAGGTTCGAGCAAAGGACAAACCGAAAGGATCTCACAAATCTATAAGACTTCTACAACATGTAAGTGTTAAGCACGAAGGTTTCACATACCGTTTTAGATAACCAATATTAAAACTGAAACTACAAAAGTAATTTAGTTTCAATATGTTATCAAGGAAACAATTTCCTGAAGCAATTTTCCCTTTAGTCCGGCAAATCGACTAAGATACTTAATTATTTTGTCGAACTAATTGCTTATGTACAATTGCTTATTTCGACAAGACCAAAATAGAGATTAGAATTAACTCTATTTTTCTCACCAGGATCTAATTATTCCATAAAATAACTTAGACCTTTCCCGTTAAATAAGAAAACACTAGGTTAGTTAACTAGTTTTTTCTTTTCAAGGCATTTGATTAGACTTGAATAACCGAATCCTCCAATTCATAAGTCTAACTAATATCGTAATTAACTTAGTTTCTCTTATCCGGAATCATATGGACTAAACAAATGATCCCATAATTTTTGTTAACCCAAAAACCATAAAAGGAATTGACTTATCATTGTTTTTCTCAACCGGAAGCAATTGAAACAAATATAATCATTGTAAGTACCACAATTGCACCGAATTTCGTTAAGAAAAAACACTTGATACCAAACAATAAAGAAGATACCAAATCATAAGCCAAAATAAATTGACACAATTTTCCTTAACCGAAAATAATTGAAACATAAAAATCAATCCATACAACATAATGGAACATATCAATTGTACCAAAATTTTGTTAAGCAAAAGCAAAATATATGCAGTAAACTCAAGCTTTTATTAAACAAGAAAAACGATTAACTAAAAATATACTATTTACCTCAATTTCCACAACCACTTATCCTCAGAAAGATATATCGTTTAAGCACTAGTTCAATAAGAACTCTCCCCCAGTGTGTTGTCATACTCTCAAGAACAAAAAAAACAACAACAAAAGCAACCTTTACCACAACAAGGTTGAATCGGTTTTAACTATTGTGTGCCAATATCAAAAGTTTAAACCCGAGACACATATGTTATGCTAAACAAAACTTATGTAAACATAAATTGATTATCAACATATTACGATTTTCACAGATGAGTTTCAATCGGAACAACTTATGATCCTTTGATAAAGCCTACCAACATGGGCTAGAACTTAATCCCGCTAAATCAAAAAGCCACAAAAACGATAAGGGTTATCACCATATGATATCGAATATTTAGGTTTATAAAAACCGAAACAAAACATCTCATAAATCCGAAAGCACATAACATAAAATATAAGAATTCGTACATAGGTTATGAAATCGGAATCTATCAAATAATGGAACGAAGATTCTAAAATAATAATTTTATTCGTTCATAAAACAATGTTTTGTGTTAAAGTTTATTCAAAAACTATCAATGAATTACAAACTTTTGGTTGGAAACCTAGCAACAAGTTGGGCTCCAACACCTTTTATCTATGAAGAATAAAACTACCAAAACCACAACTAGCATCCTTGCTAACTAAACAGTTCTTCAGACACTTGAAAAAACATAAAGTATCATACCCAAGTTCCCCAAAGGTAGATAAAGCTAGAGCACCCACACCATAGCCATGTGATACACACTTTTCCAAGTACTTAGTGCGTTTTCGCGAAATAGCACTAGAAATAACTTTGCCTGGAACGAAAGAGCGAGTACCTTCACCTGTGAAGGGAGAGACCCATGTAGCATCCATACAAACATCTTGGCCATTTTCCCAGTTAGGAACAAAGATATTAGCATGCCGTAAATATTTTCCATCATCCGACAAAAACCCGAGGGAAACTTCCCTACGCGTAGGCACACCATCCTTATAACAAATGTCAGTGATTACATCGCGTACAAAGTCATGTCGAAACTTAGTTCTATCATCCTTAGCACAATGAAGCGCATGATCTCCAAAAATATCCATAGGGCTATTGCAACTTGAGTATAAACCATTATCAACAAACAATAGGGTACCCAGACGGTAGCAAAGAACAGCTCATAACTATCCCAGCCTGAGACATTGATTAAGCCGACTAATAGGTACAGCTAATAAATAATCTTGTGGTGCTTAACTCGGTTACACTTCCACATAATGAAATCTCTTGGAACATAAAAAAATTGGACTGGGATTTTCTTCTTAATTACATCAAAATAAGTAACTGCCAGGGAATGCATGGTAGGGGGAAGTAACATCGTCACGATAATAAGAAGGTAGTCCACATACCTGGATGAAGTTCTAAAGAGCCAACTGATAAGCTGAACCTTTGTTTGTTGAGGATAAGTTACCAAGGATCACCTTTTTCACTAAGGACGTCTGACTCTGAGAAGCAAGATAACAGTAGGTACGGGTGTCTGCCATGGTATAGATACCCAAGCCACCATCCTTGATAAATAGATATTAATAGTTTTATTCAAATAGACCTTATAAAAATATCGAAATAAATCAACAATTTGATTAGCCTATTCCCTAAATAAGACCTTTCAACTCTCTCAAAGTTTCTTAATTTGCTTTAGAGTCAGATCAGGAAATCTCAAAGGATTCCAATCATCTTCAACGATAACTAATCTTGATTCAAGAATCATAAGATTTTTATTGAGTTCTTGTACTTCCTTTCGCAAATATTTTTCCACATTCCGTACTTCACATAAAATTAGATCTAGTTTTAGTAAAAGATTCTTGATAAGATTATCATTAAGGGATTTACAAGAAAAGAAGGATTTCTTTGGACATCAACAAATCACATGGAACATGAATTTGTGTCCAAAAATCTCAATTGAATTAACCACAAGGAAAATGATCAATTCAATTGGCCATACTCACCATAAGAGAACTTACGGAGCAACACAGTATATACACAAGGATGTGGATCAGGGAAAGACCAATAAGATAAAAGTTTAAATTAGGTATATAAACTATGAAGTAAAATTTTAAATTACACCAATTAAGATAAAAGTTTAGAGACTAATTATTAGAGCATGGCTCGGTTGAACCCACCAAGCGCTAGTACGTCAAGTTTGGTTGTCATATTTTAGTGAACCAAAACTCATTTAAGAGTCGCTAAATTTAAATGTACCAGAGTCAACTTCGTATAGGTTAGCTTGAAAGTATTAGGATGAGACATTACAAGTATTGCGAAGACTTTAAGAAGTGAAGAAGTACGGAGCTACAACCACAACAGTATCCTTCGGGGTTTAGACTAGTTCATGATATGATGCTTGAGAAAGCCACAACATCATCCTTTGGGATTTAGACTAGTTCATGATATGATGCTTGAGAATCTTATATTCTGATATAAGATTCACTCAAACTAGTTAAAGGTTTCGACATGGATCTTTAGATTGTTGTTAGATTTAAAGACGATCTTGTGATAATCCATTGTTAGCAGACTCCGTTCTGTGTGTGATTGATCACAAGAGATTCAAGTAGTTTTGTTCTGGTATCTATTGAAGATCTAAGAATATTTGAAGACAAAGAAGAGATAGAAGATTTATGACTTGGTTTTATAATCTTTGGTGTGCACAATACTTGTTTTGGTAAAAGAGGATCCAATTAATAACCGGTTTATCCTTGTGGTAGATTGGATTGATTAATTGACAAGATCGGCATCAACACAGTTCTTTGGATTAAGAGTCTTGCTTGGCTTAATCTTAACGATCACCTTTGGTGATTGAACATAAGATATATCTTGGAACCTGGAAAAGGAGTTTATGTTAAGATAAACTAGGGAACCTTTGCGCAACTCATATCACTTGGTTGAAGAGAGTTGATACCAAATAGATTTGTCTTTCCTTTACTTTTTGGAATACGAACCAAAGGAATTGGTCCAAGTACGTGATTTTTTTATAGGTTGGAGGCATGGGAATACAGACGGAACTAGGTGAACTATAGTTTTAGTAGCTTGGTCTCAACTATACGAAGTTGGTTTATTTTGTATAGAGGCTTAATCCTTAGAGTATTCAATTGTGGACAAGGTCCCGGGGTTTCTCTGCATTTGCAGTTTTCTCGTTAACAAAATCTTGTTGTGTCATTTACTTTATATTTTCGCATTATAATTGTTTTATTATAATTGAAGTAAATTGTACAAACGTTAATTCCTATTTACTTGATACATGAATCCTATTATGTTTGGTTGAGTCTGAACCTTTGTATCAAGTAAGCATACTTCATTGTTGTATTGTCTCGATCTCGTATCCATAAACGATCACACGAAGTGTGAACCTATTTGTTATATTGTCTCGACTCAGTTTATAGACAAACACTTTCGGAGAAAGGACTTATAGGAAGGAAAAGTAATAGCTTGAGATATATTTAGGTACCCTCGCCTTTTTAATTGGTATCAGAGCAGGCAAACACGAATAGATCTAACAATTTGTGTTTGGTGAGATCCATCCTATAAGAATTGAATCCATGTATGATTCATTTAACGTTAAGCAAGAGTATGACTACTCAAAGGTTGAAGATATTACTACTTCGTTGACTCATGATCCAGGAGTTACGAAAACATCTATGTCTTTTTCTGATAAAAAAGAAGATGCAGATAAAGAGTTGGTAAAACTCCTAAAGCCTATAAAATCTTTGTCTTCTAAAATGGTGATTTTAAAGACAGAGTCAAATCTTCTTAAACAAGAGATCAAAAACAAAGACAGTCAACTGGATAGTCTGGCTGAAGAGAATACGAATCTCACTGTCAAATTAGAAGCTCTTTTTAATTCTCTTAATAAAGAGACATGTCCAATGACTCTCACAAATGATGTTGTTTTTTTAGTCACATCTGAAGCAGATCAAGATGATGGTAGTTTTCCAAACTATATCAAGTCATAAGAGGATGAGAAACAAGCTTCTATATCTACTGATGATCAAATGAAATCTTGTCCAAAGGAAACTTTGAACCGATTATGTGATAATGATCTTATGGAATACACTTTTCAGTCACTTGACATGAAACTTATACTTCTTCAACATACGGTGGTAAAAAAAAATTGAAGGAAGTTTCTTGTCTTAAAAAACTGAACGATCATTCCTCGGTAGAAAGACATATTGTGCCACAACCCTATAAGATCAACTTAAAATCAAAGGAAAGAGTTGATAATAGCTTCTGGAAGAAGATTCCACCTCATCCATATCTTTGATGAAGAACAATTCCATAAGGAAGGGAAAGAGAGAATATCTGCCAAAAAAAATAATGAAGGAGTTCCAATAATTGTTTTAGATAATCACACTGATGTGAATCATAAGGGAGTCCTTAGAATGAGAAAATCTCATTGAAAGAATTAAGAGAGATCTATCAATCTCTGAGAATTCTCACATCAATTCGATTTCTCTATATGATCATATCTCTAGAGTTAGAAAAGATCATTGTCTTGGGAGAAAATATATTGGGCAGAAATTCCTTAAGAGAAACATGAACTATGTTTCTCATAGTCAATATAAGCTTGAAAAAGCTTATTCTGATGCAACTTAGTTGTATCAAAATTGTGCATTCTCATCCTCATCTGTGCTCATATTTATGGATGGGAATGGCACAATAAATCTGGAGCACATGTGTTTGTGTAATTGATTATCAGAAAAGTTGTAGGTTTTTATGGATAGTTGTAAATCCAAAAATCGTTCATGTTTATCATGATTTTCTAGATAAGTTTTGTTTGGAACTTTTGAATAAAACTAAAGAAGTTCAGACAAAAGGAAACGAAATATATTCTTTAATATTTTCGGGTTCTACTGATATTTTTCGGTCCGAAAGTTATTCCCTTTTAAAGGGAAACTATTTCTTTCAGTATAAGTTATACATGTGATGTACTGAGATGTACAATAACAAGAATTGGATCGAGACTTATGCTGATAAACAAATTGATCAAAACCTTAATAATAATTCAAAACTGTCTCATAAACAAATTGATCAAAACCTTATAAAGCTCAACCTCAATAGATCATAAATATGCTGTCTACCCCTTTATTATAACTGAATTATTAACGACTAACTACATGTTAAGCTAACTAAAGTATCTCTAATCACTAATAAAAGCAAGTAGATAACGGAAGACACTGGACTGGCTATGGGGTACCATCCTCCCAAAATCCCGTTACATGACAATACTCACTCCTTCAAAACATCCTTGTCCTCAAGGATGAGAATTGATATGCAAGGCCTTGCCAAGAATTCTGGTAAGGACTGATGTCTGCCACTCTGTTGTAGAGATCAGCTTCACAATAGGTACTACAGTTAAGACATTAGTGGTAACCTCCTCATCCTCCTTGTAGCAAAATCCAAGAAAAACCAATGAACCTAACTCTCTTCTGTTTATATCCACAAGCAAAACAGGTTCAATAAAATGCAATCCTTATCTCGTTTGTGTCCATATCCGTACCTATTGCCACATCATCCTTGAACTTAGCTTGAATCAATTTACTGAACTCTCATAGACCATGAAGGAAACCAGCACCTTAAACACTTCCATATAACCACAATTGTGGAATTTGAATCTCGGAAATTTTCCATCTATAAAATAACAAATGACAACTCCTTAGGTAACTAGGTGCTCCAGGTAGCTCAATGCGAAGCCATATAGTACCTCCACTCTTTTCCTTGCTCCATAAGCTTGCAGTTATATTAGAAGGTTGATCTCCCATTGGCTGAACTGCTTCAAGCTTTTCAATCAACATCATATTTTCTTTCCCATGCATGATTTGGAACCAATTTAAGATTACCAGAGTCCCTGTCAACATCATTGTTACTTTAATTCCAACTGAGTTTCAGTACCATCTATTTTCAACTTGAATACTGATGGAAGATTAGTGAAAACTTGGATATACATTGTGGAACCAATCTGATAGACCATGGAAGATTAGTGAAAACTTGAGTGGATCTGTAGACCACCTGTGAAGTACTTGGAAAGTTCCAGCTTTTAGAATGAGATGGCCATAATATGGAGTCGAACTGTTTTTCTCTATCAGACGATATATGGATACCACCCAAAATACCAGTACCCTTTCCCATACTAGAAGGTACACTTGTAGCAGCTAAGTGCCAACCGGGTAATCTCATAAAAGTGGATGCCAGTTGATTATGGACCACATCCTTGCAAAACACATTGCTCATATAAGTACCTCTCTCGTTACAGCTCAAAACTAAGTATTGAACTGCCATATCAATACTTCTCACCTTTCCTGCACGCACATAATCAACAGAGCAATAAGCCAGTTTCCTCATATACTGGTAATGAAGACGAGAATTCTGACTAATATCACATTCATATACACCAATCAGGTTAGGATATCATACTATTATTGAGAAACTCTCGCAGGACTCATATCTGGGGAAATAGAAATATAAGAAAAACACAATTCTCGAGAATATAAGCACGACAAGAAGTGTTAACTCCTTCAACGGAATATCCATTGTATCAACACCTTCTCGTCTTTCTACTATACCTATTAATAGTTCCACGTAGCAAACTTTCTTCTCCTCTTCATGAGTGGCCAGATTCTCAAAATTTCCAAATGTAGGTGATTTAAATTTCCACCTAAGTAATCCACCAACATTAGAACATCCAGAATTTTCATCACTAGGAGCAAGACCTGAGTTCCCGTTATCCTTACAAAGACATTAAAAAATTCTGAACTTAAAACATTAGTCATTTGTAAAGATATTTCCCAAGATGGTATGTAATAGGCTCTAACAACTCGGCCAAACCAAAGAACATGATTTACGTAAAACAACATCAAACGGTGAAAGAGATCCCACCGCTGTAGCTCAAAGACCCCTTAAAGAACTATAGTTAAAGAAGCAAATGAAATAAACTCGTGGGACGCTTCAAAACTTGCTGACATAATCCACATAATGCTGAATGAGTTGAGATTATGAGTGACAGTATTGAGCAACTCAAGCTGCACCCCAAAAGAGTCTTCTCTTAATGTACCATGCCCTTGATCAAACAATTTAAGTATTACCTCTTCGTGGAAATTTCATAATCATCTTACTACGATCAATATAGTCCAGAGTTATAATAAACACCCACTCATATGAATTCGTAAGCGACGGTTCATGAAGTTTGAGTTGGTTCCAATATATAAGATCTAGATGTTCAAAAAACACCTGACTGTACCCCCATCGCATACACCAACAAAAGTCATACTCAAATTTCGAAACACATTTCACAAAACATGAATTCTAGATGATAAGGTCTACCTCCTTCCCTCGATCAAAAATCCTATAAACAACAATAATATTGAGGAAAATATTTTCATAAGCAATTAAGTTGTAACTCGCATTACCTAGCTAAAGTTGTAAGATAAAACCACCCCCAATACCATCAGGAAAAACCTTCATGATTCTCATCCATTTACTACTTTCATTGAGCCTCAAAGGCCCTTCACAGTCACTTATACCAAGTAAGAGAATCATAAAACCTTCATTGACATGAAAATTATGTCTACCAGGATCAAATAACTTGCAAGTCTCACAGCATTTTCCCTCCCTGGTAGGTAGAATCGTAAGCAGGTACGCACGCAATAAATTCCATTGCTACCCATCGTTGAGAAAAAACTGAAACTGATTTCTCTATCTTATAGGCATTGTACCAAACAGTTTACCCTTATCAGCAATATCACCCTTTTGAACCAATACAAGTGCAATTGAATTCATAAAATTTGAATCGAATCCAAACCCATGTTTAAAACCTAACTCATAAACAGAATTCCCTTCGTAAACATTATTCAAAACAGACCCATCAAACCATTTTCCACGATCAAATATGGAACGAGTAAAATCAAGATGAAGATAAGGATTGTTCTTACAATTCAGTTTGACGTGAGTACTGACATCCTGCGAAATTTCCATCTTACTTTCACTCATCTCGTCGAGTTTGACTGGATCTAGCTTGGAGAACTCCATTATCTCTGGGTTTTCATCTTCTTTAAATATAAGCTCAACCCAGAAAGTGAATTATCAACTTCTTCTTCTTCCAATGGTATTGAAGAATTTCGGCTGGAATCAGTGACCAGCTCTGAGTTAGTTAAGTCTTCTTCCACCAATTCTTCATTGTCCATTTCCTTTTCAATATTTGTTGTTTCTATAACCTCAGCAACTCTGAAATTGGAATAATAAGCAAACTCCAGCTTCTTTTCTTCTTCATTGATGAGAACCAACAACTTCAGGATATTTTGGTCTCGATATGGAGAACTACCAAGTTCTTCAATCGAAGATTACTTGATTCCTCATATGCATAAATTAGTTCCCAATCCACCGAACCCTCCATGGATCGTGGATGCTCTGATACCAATTGTTATGTACTGAGATGTACAATAATTCAAGACTTACGCTGATAAACAAATTAATCAAAACCTTAATAATAATTCAAAACTGTCTCATTCCTGAGAGTACAGTCGTCGCCTCATTCTTGAGAGAACAACTTTTTTCTTATCTATTTTCAATCATGTCCCTAACTTTTACAGAACTGAGGTTATAAATCTCAACCTAACTCTATAGATCCTACGACTAATATGCCCCCAGATGGTTACAACCTACCCCTTTATTACAACTGAATTATTAACGACTAACTACATGATTAAGCTAACTAAAGTATCATTAATCACTAATAAAAGCAAGTAGTTAACGGCAGATACTGGACTGGATATGGGGTACCATCCTCCCAAAAGCTCGTTACATGACAATACCCTGGCCAATCATCTTATATATAACCAAGCATTCCTCTAATAACTTGTAGTGTCTCAAATACTAATAAGGAGGAGTCTCAAAGGGTTAAAGATTGCCAAGGAATCAATACTGAGAGAAAGAAAAGAAGCAGATCAAAAATCATTTCTGATTATGATTCTGAAGGTTCGGTTGGATCACAAGATGAGTCATGTCTGTTGGCCTATAATCTACAAGATCAAACCAAAACCAAGTGGGTTCGTTCTGATAGTACGATTGACTATATCAATGGTTTTGAATAACTAAGAACCAATTTCATAACAACGATTCGAAATCAAGATTGGCTCAAGGATAAGATTGAGGAAACAAAAGCTGAAATTGATGACATGAAAATTCAAGTTGAAAAGCTTGAGAAACATGAAGTGGTTGCAGACAAGTCTCTTCAGACATGCTTTAACAGTTTTAACACTGATGAAACATCGGTGAACAACAAGAGCACCACTAGAGATTAAGGTATATGCTGTAATACTTAATCTAGAAAAATAGACATCAATTTTTGATTGCTTTCATTGATTGTATAAGTCTATTATGAATAAAAATTATTATGAATAAAGTTATTTTAATAATTTTTCTTGTGATAGTTTTTGATTTACATAGACGGTGCTTTAATGCTTTATTTTATTTGTTATGGATGTTTATGGGATGTTTTGATTTTGGTTTTATTACCTTGATATTCGATCTCATAATATGTTGTGAACCCTTATGGTTTGGGTGACTTTTTTATTTAGCAGGACTAAGTTTTAGCCCATGTTGGTAGGCTTTATCAAAGGATCATGAGGGCTTCCTGTAGAAACAATATGTGAAAAAGTCACAATATGTTGAATCGGTTTTTTTTTAACATAAAAGCCTATCTGTTTCGACGGTTTTCAACTTTTGCTTGCAATTGTTAAAACCGATTTTCAACCTTTCTCTGGTAAAGGTTGGTTATTGTTATTCTTTTGTTTTTTCATAAGGATGACAACGTAATGGTATTTCGATATCAATTCTCTGTGGAAGAAGAAGATGCGATCATATTGGAAAAGTTGGATGCGAAATTGAGGTAACAATCTTGTTAGTTAATTATTTTCCTTTTTTAAGAAAAGCATAATTTTATTTGATATATATATTGCTTTTGCTTAAAAGAAATTGTTGGTATAATTGACGTGTTTATTCCATTATGATGTGTGGATGTACGTGTGATTCAAATGGCTCTAGTTAAGTAAAACTTTTGTTATCTTGCGTGGTTGTGTGATATCAATCGTTTAGGCTTACAAAAGTTTGGTGCAATTGCAGTGCTTTAATGTCTATGTTAATTGAATTGCTTCCAGTTAAGTAAAATAATTGTTATTTTTCTTTATTATATGGTATCAATTGTTTAGGCTTACAAAATTTCGGTGCAATAGTGAAATTTTGATATATTTGTTGTTTCAATTACTTCCGGTTGAGGTGAATAATTATGCAAGTTGATTTAATGGTTTGTATGAATTATTTATGGATTAACGAATGAATATGTTGACGGGGTGAGTTGTTTAGTCCAATTCGATTCCGGATAAGATACACTAAGTTAATTCTGATCTTAGTTAGACTTATCAAAGTGGAGGTTTCATCTATTCATGTCTAGATGAATACCTAAACAAGGAAATGCTAGTTAACTAACCTAGTATTTGGCTTGTTTGAAATCTAAAGGTCTAAGTTATATGGATAATTAGAACCTGATGAGAAAAATGGAGTTTATCTTTGTTTTGGTCTTATCGAATGAAGCGGTTGTATTTATACAATCGGTTTAGCAGAGGAGCTAAGTTGCTTAGTTGATTTTTGGTTTGCTAAACTAGTTGGGAAAATTGCTTCGGGAAATTATTTCCATAATAACATATCAAAACACAATTACTTTGTAGTTTCGGTTTTGATATTGGTTATCAAAAATGGTATGTGGAACCCTCGTGCTTGAGTCAACAGGTTGCAACTCTATTTTGAGATTTGTAAGATCCTTTTCGTGTTTTCCTTTATTTTTTTTCTTTATTTTGTCATTTTTTTGAAAAAATGGGGGAGAAATATATGGAGTAAACAGGTGATGCTGGTATCAACTTTATGTTGATTGGTGTCACTAGGGAAGAGGAAAATGGTGCTTGAACGTTTATCTAATGAATAAGGAAAAACACAGACTAAGGGGGAGTAACATATAATATGATTGGGATAACAAAGACGTCCGGATTGAAAATCTACCTATCTCACCTTTAGGGGGAGTATGAGCTTTATTATTATAGTGCAACTGCTGCATTTTTGAGGATTGAATGTATGCAGGTTATGTGTTGTAGAATTCGGGAATCAAGCATATGTGTAATGAATTATTGTAATTTGTTTATCGATATGATTGTAAGAGTTTTGTCACTAAAATTGACAAAAGGGGAGATTGTTAGAGCATGGCTCGGTTGAACCCACCAAGCGTTGGTATGTCAAGTTTGGTTGTCATATTTTAGTGAACCAAAACTCATTTAAGAGTTGCTTTCTTTAAATGTACTAGAGTCAACTTCGTATAGGTTATCTTGAAAGTATTAGGGTGATACATTACAAGTATTGCGAAGACTTGAAGAAGTGAAGAAGTACGGAGCTACAACCACAACATCATCCTTTCACTTGAGGTTAGTGATATTTGACTTGAACTGTTTCATTCCCTAACGTATCTTTCAAGTCGTGCATATTGAAAACATAAAACTGCGAAGCATGAACACTCTATATAGACATAGTATTGAGGAATACAATATGAAATTTATCTCTTAACCATTAAACTTTGTATATAAGATATCAACATAATCGTATGAATGCTATTGTGATTATGTATAGGTATGAGGTGAGGATTTCATCCTAGGGAATAATGTTTACATGTGTTCTAAGGAATTAAGTTCATGATATGTGTTGTGAACCGAAAAGGAAATCGCCAGGAGTTATTGGGGTTGTTCTTCATTGCAAATATTTTGAACGACCAATATGTGTGATTAGTATAACTGCTCATGACTTGTTTGTGTTCTTGGTAAAACTATTCAAATAAGGCCTGACTGATGTATTGGTATGACTTTTATTAGTGAAACCTATCTTAAGTAATCACCTAGGGTATGATCGGGTTTGTGAGTGTCTAACAAATATTGGGAGAGCGGGAACCGATCCTAGTAAGATATAGGATCATAATATCGCAATAACAACACACTTACGAAATTGTCATCTACAACATTGCGAAGATGCCGCAGAAGGATCTCAGAAATGACGTAACAGGTGACGGTAGCTTAAACACGAGAAAAGTATGATAATCCTACGAGATTTATGATCTTTGCGAAATTAACATTAGAACTCTTGCGAGAATATCGCAAGTTAGATCCGAAAATAAAGGACAGCTTACCTGTCATCCACTATGTAATATCTTATATAAAGAGCCGAGTAGGCATAAGGGAGGGAGAGATTAATTTTGGAGTGTTGAGAAAGTTTTGAGGAGAGAAAAAGTCCAGAATAGAGGTTGTAATCTTGATTTCATTTCTTTCCTGTAATATTTCTAGTATCAATTAATAAAAAATATTGTTCTTGATCATAAAGATAGATGTGTTGATTATTATGAATTCTTATGAGGGATGTAATGTGGGATTTCCTGCAACTACATATTGGCGCTAGAAATAGGGATAAAAACAATGATTAATACGTTTAATGAAAACATCAGAGGGAGGATACATAAACGAGATTGTGAAGGAAAGAATATTGTGACGGTGGAAAAGGTATCACCCTTGAAGGATTGCGAAAAGCAGAAAATTACATTCACAGCAGCAGAGATACCAAAAGTTAATTTGGGCCATACATCTCCTTTGGTAATCACAATAACCACACGGAAGAAAGGGGAAACAATACAAACGCTATGGAAGAATGGGCGGTGAATAGAACTTTGGTGGATACAGGGAGTTCGGTGGATATAATGTTTTACCATGCATACAAAAAAAAAGGGATACAAAGATGAAGAAATGACTCGTTCAACATATCATATTCATGGATTTGGAAAATCAACAACAAAACCTAAAGGAGAAATAGCGGTGTGAATTTCGCTAGAAGAGATCGAAACACATGTGACACTATGCGTGGTGGACATGGAATCGCCATATAATATGTTATTGGGAAGACCATAGATACACGCAATTAAAGCCGTAGCATCAACATTGCATCAATGCATTAAATTTCCTATGTCGAGTGGGATTGGTGAAATTAGAGGGGATGCTGATAGTGTGAAATTATGTTATCAAATTGAAGTGAAGGATTATGAAGGGCGTGCAAATAAGCGAAAGCTTCGCAGGAAAGTGGCGAAGAAGGCAAAGAAAGAAGAAGAATTTATGATTTATATGATAAGGGCAGAGGAAGGAAAAGGAATACCTATCGAAATTTCGGAAGAGGGAAATGAATCTGCGAAGATGATAAAAGAACCAACACCCATGGGAGAACCTACAGCCAGTTACACCGCGGTAGAACCAACAAAGGAAGTGAATGTTGGAACTGAAGAAGAACCCAAGATGCTAAGAATTGGGACCAAAATGGAGCGGGTGAGGAAGAAAAAACTATTAGCCTTTTGCGAGAATACAAAGATATTTTCGCATGGAGCATGGATGAGATTCCTGGGATAGACCCGTATGTGGCGTGTCATAGGTTGGAGATTGACAAAAGTGCAATACCATTCAAACAAAGAATAAGAAAAATCGCAACAGCATACCATCAAAAAATAGAAGAAGAGTTACAGAAAATGCTTGATGCAGGAATTATAAGACAAGCTAAATATCCAGAATGGATAGCTAACATGGTTGTGGTCCCAAAGAAAAATAAGGGGATAAGAATCTGCATAGACTTTACTGATCTAAACAAAGCATGTCCAAAAGACAGTTTTCCATTACCAGATATTCCACAAATGGTTGAATCAGCGGCGAGAAATGACAGAATATCTTCTTTAGATGGATCTAAAGGCTATAATCAAATTCCTCTCGCGGAAGAAGATCAAGAGCATACTGCCTTTTTCGCTCCAAGAGGATTATATTGTTATACAAAAGTGCCATTTGGTCTGCGAAATGCTGGTGCAACATATCAAAGGATGGTGGAGAAAGTGTTCGCAAAGTGGATACATAAAACATTAGAGGTGTGTGTGGATGATATGTTAATAAAAAGTAAAGAAGCTAAAAATCACGTACAGGATCTGAAGGAGATTTTTGAACAGATGCGTCATTTTAACATCAAGGTAAATCTAGAGAAGTGTATTTTTGGGGTTGCATTAGGAAAATTTTTAGGCTATATTGTATCAAAATAAGGAATACAAGTTGATCCAGAGAAGGTACAAGCAAATCGTGACATGGAAACACCAGCGACAGTGAAAGATGTACAAAAGTTAAATGGACTCTTAGCTTCGCTGGGAAGATTTATTTCGCGATCTCCAGACATATGTAAACATTTCTTCAACATAATCAAAAAGGGGACAAAGTTCAGATGGACAGATGAATGTGAGAAATCTTTCCAAGGAATAAAAGAACATCTGATGAATATATCTATTTTACAAAAAGTAGAACCAGGAGAAGAATTATTGATCTATCTTGCGACAACTTCGCATGCATTAAGTGTTGTGCTATTGCGAAGTGACGCAGGAGTTTAAAAACCAATTTATTACATCAGTATAACATTCAATGCTGCAGAAAGAAATTATTCAAAAATCGAAAAACTAATTCTGGCATTAGTTTACGCAACGTTCAAGCTTCGCATATATTTTCAAGCACATAAAGTAAAGGTATTGACAAAGGTACCCATTGAATCAGTGATGAAGAATTCAAAAAGGTCAGGCAGAATAAAGAGACGGAATGCACAAGTGGGACATTTCGAAATTAAGTATGAAATATTATCTTCACCAAAGTCACAAGTTGTTGCAGAATTCTTAGCAGAATTTCCCCTAGAAGATGATGAAGCTGTGGAAAAAATGATGGATGTAGAAGAAGAACATGGGAACCCAAAAGATCTGTTGACAGAACCCGATAGATGGGAAATATTGGTAGATGGGTCATCAAACGGGGAAGGTAATGAAGTTGGGATTGTCCTAATTTTTCTAGAAGGAAACAAAATGGATTTTTCCTTCAGACTAGAATTCGCATCTCCTAATAATGAAACAGAATACGAAGATGTGGTACATGCCCTAAGATTCACAATAGAAATAAAATTGGAGAACATGAGAATTACCAGTGATTCACAGCTAGTCATTCGCCAAATAAAGGGATAATACATTACAAATGAACCATCCTTGAAAAAATACAATAAACTTGTTGAAGAATTGTCAGCGAAAATCCCAAAAATAAAGTGGAGACACATATCAAGAAAGGACAATAGACTTGTAGATGCTTATGCTTTCATTTCAAGTATGATGACAGACCCCGCTGCAAGATGCATAAAGATACACACCCTTCTATCGCCATCTATATAAACAAAGTAGAAGAAGAGGTAGACGTAATGATAATAGAAGGCGGCGAAGAAGAGCAAATAGACAAAATCACAGATTTGAGAACAAAACTTCATGCATATTTGGCAAGAGGGGAAACACCAAGGAACAGATTGGAGGCACACAAATTAAAGAGCCATGCAAAAAATTATGAATTAAGAGATGTGATATTGTATCGAAAATATTTTAATGGACCATCACTTAGGTGTTTGACACGGGAAGAAGGAGAAAAGGTGCTAAAAATGTTACATAGTGGGGATGCTGGCAATCACAACAGAGGAATATCTTTGGCATATAGAACAAAAATGCAAGGTTATTATTGGCCATATATGCACAAAAATGCAAAGCAAATATCAAGGCGTTGCGAAGATTGTCAGCGGCACGGAAAGAAAATACATGCACCTGGAGCACCATTAACATCTTCAACAAGTGTATGGCCCTTTGGAAAGTGGGGTTTAGATACTGTGGGACCATTCTTATCCGGATCTGGACAAAAAAGATACTTAATTTTCGCAATAGATTATTTCACAAAATGGGCAGAAGTAAAGGCGGAAACAGCATATTCGCGACAAAGACATATTTACATTCCTATTTGAAAATATCATTTGAAGATTCGGAATTCCAACACAATTGGTATCTGATAATGGGAAATAGTTTGAGGGGAAGAACATAGAAATGTTACTCAATGCATTTAAGATAAAGTGTGGAAAATCCACCCCTCTGTATCCACAAGCTAACGGACAAGCAGAGGCAACAAATAAGACAATTGCAGATATATTAAAGAAGAAGTTAGAAGGATATAATAGAGCATGGTGTGAATAGGTGCATAACGCAGTCTGGGCTTACAATACAACTAGGAGAGAAGCTACGGGAATGTCACATTTTTGTTTAACATATGGATTTGAAGTTGTGCTACCAACAGAAGTTGTTATTCCTACAACAAAAACAGAATCTTGGGAGAAGAATCTTAATGCTGGCATGATTCTACACAAACTGGATGAGCTAGAAGAGAAGAGAGAAAGATCTTTACAACACATGCAGAATTATCAGCGAAGATTAACTCAAGAATACAATAAACATGTTAAACCACGTGAGTTTCAACCAGGTGATTTGGTGCTGCGAGAAACACCAATATATCAGCGAGAAAATGGCGGAAAACTCTCAAGCAAATGGGACGGATCTTATATAATTAAATAGATAGTCGGAACAGGGGCATATAAATTGATAGACCCTGAAGGTAGAGGTGTTGGTTAGAGGCTTGGTAGACCATGGAACAGATTATGCCTAAAAAGATATTACCCATAAGAGATCTTGGGAAAGAGTAGATTGCGAAATAATGTATGAATGAATGAATGCAAAAGTTTTATGAAAGAGAAGATGCAAATATCAAAATCAGAATGAAAATATGCGAAAATATCGCAAGAGACAATCTAAGATCCATAAAAATCTAAGATTAGAATGGGGCGAACCTTTATGGCGTACACCCCAGTTCGTGAATACAATTTTTCAAGAGGCAAATGTAAGACCTAAAGTACGTCATAGAAGGGGGTACCTGGTGCATGGCTCAGCGAAAAGGTTACACCGCTACTAGAACCTGAGTCATGGAGATGTGGGTTCAATAAAAACCCATCCAGGAGAGATACCTTGGATTTTCAACCTAGACTTATGATTTAGGTTGGACGACTGAGGGTCTCTTTTAAGGGGTGCAGAATATGATCAAGGCGCCGAGGTACACGGTTGAGACAAGAGTGCTTTGGGCGTCTGGAGCGTACCTGGAAAGTCTTGACTATCATGCACTCGGCCTGAAGAAAACCCCACTTAGGGTGCATTCTCGTAACCATAAGCCATATAGGCAAAAGGGATAAGAGGCTGCGAAAACAACTGGTTGTTGTCAAGACTGGATGGGAGGAACTAGCCTTGTATGGCAGAAGTACGCCTCCTTGAAAGGGCAATCAGGGGGAAGATAAGGGTGGCACCCTCAATTAGGGAGCTGATAAGTGTCTTAAGACGCAAATGTCATGAGGCTTTTTACTCACGAGAGTATTAAGGCTTGTCATATTTGTGCGATAAACATAAAGAGGCAATAAGCCATGAGAAAAAGATAAGACGATATCAATGGGTCGATACATAAAAGTGTAAAGACGTCCTGCGATTTCGTCGCAAGACGGCAATGTCATGGGGCTTTAGTTTTGCAAGAACTTTAGGCATGTCATATTGTCGCAACAAAAATTTTAATAAGAAAGAGAGAGTTAGGGAAAGATCAATGGGTCCTTACATGAAAGGTTAAGGACGTCCTGCTATTTTGTCGTAATGACAAGAGGTGGAAAAATAAGACCTTTAACTAGGAAGGAAAAATAAGACCACAGAATAAAATAGAAAATTTATAAACATTAACTATTTTCTTTCATGCATAAAAAATTTATTCATCACAAGAAATATAATGAGAGGCAAGTATGGGAATTAATAAACAATGAGCATTATCTTTCTCGCAACAAATAAAGTACCACAAAAGCAAGTGAATTTCAAAAGTTAATCAGAATACATAATTCGCAAGAAAAGATGAAATTAAAAAAATTCAAGAAGATCAACACTAGACAAGAAATTCAAGCTTCAATGTTAATTTCGCAAGAAGGGGAAAATAGACGTTCTTCACCAGCTTTATCATTATTGACAGTATTCTCCTTATTCTGATCTACTCTGACTTCCTCTTCATTTGGGTAATCAACAACAGTTGACTCATTGATTCTAGATTCTTCTTCATTTGGGACAATACCAGCAATTGTTTCTTTGAGAGGGATTTCTTCCTCATTAGCGAGATCCTCTTGAGAAATAGCTTCTTCAACACTTTCATAGTCAAAATCGCTGTCAGCAGGACGAGGGATTTCATCATCATCTACTTCTAAAGGTTCGAATGATACGGGAGAAAGACACTTAGATAGTAAGATATCATTCACCAAAACTTCAGCTTTAAGATGGACTTGGCAAAGAAGTGCCTTCTGATGATTTCTATCTTGAATATCTTTAAAATAAGCAAGATAGTCAAGTCTTCTTTCTGCTCGATCGCGAGAAAGAGAAAGATGAGAAGAAAGTAATCCATTCTCTTTGCGAACCTTGGAAAGTTTAGAATCCAAATCAGAATTAGAGGAACAAAGATTCTTCTCAGATTCTGCGAAAAATAAAAAATATAGAAAATTATTCAGGCGAGAAAGTCGCAAGGAAAACTTTACAAAAAGATTAGACAAAAAAAAGACAGTTGAGGCAGTCAAATTTTTATGACTACCTTCCTTTTGCGAAATAAGATATTGAGTTAGAGCCAAACAACTGTCTTCCCACTGGTCCATCGCGTCATCAAACTTATCTCCAACTAAGCCTTTTAGGCGAGACTGAAGGTTTTTCTCTTTAGAAATAAGAAAGGCGTTCTCTTTCGCAAGAGAAGAATAAGACTCTTCTAATTTGGAATATTGTTCTTTAAGTTGACTTTCCTTTACACTTAAAGTTATACTACTCTGGATAAGTGTATTTTTCTCAGCAATAGATGATTCTGTTACTTCTTTAAGTTCGTCTTTCAATGAGCAAAGAGACCGTTCTTGGTCATCACATACTTTTTGGAGAATGCTAAGTTGCTGCGAAGAGATCGCCTCCTTATTTAAAAGAATTCGCTTCTCTTGAGATAGAGTTTTATTTTCATCTGATAAAGTGTCCATCTTCAGATTAGCTTTGGTCAAAGAATAAGAAAGGAGAGATATTTCACTACTTAATAAATCCTGCTTCTGAACTAATTGGGTATTCTCCTTGGTAATTTTATTTATATGATCAACAGAGTATGTATAAAGATTATCTAATTAGTTATTTTGATCCATCACAACATCTATATCAACACGGTCTTCTTCAGCGGCGGACTCAAACTGATACCTCTCCATTATTCGTTTCTGATTTAAAGCTTAACTTACGAAAAAGGATCTTGAGAACAATTAACAGGGAAAGAACAAAATTATTAAAAGGAAAATTAAGGATAAAGATAAGAATTTCATACCTTTTAATTCATTATTCTTCTTGCGAAGAAGTTCGCAGTCCAAAGAAACATTTTGAAGTTTCTGATTTTCAAGGCGAAGAGTGCTACATTCTGAGGTTTTAGCTTGGAGACTCTCCTTTAAGACTTCAAGCTCATTCTCTAAGGCTGTTTGCGAAACATTTCTGTCAGAGCCAGAATATTTACTCAGAATTTCGCAGACACCAGACTTGATAGGGTCAATGAAGACCTTTTAACGTCATCCAGAATGGCAAATAACACTTTAAAGGTAATATCTATTCCTTCTACAGTTTCTCTAGAAAATTGAAGGGATTCAGACGAAGAAGTAGTGATGACATAAGGATGAAGAATAAAATCATTTTTTGCAGTAGATGCATCATTTTAAGTAATAGTTTGAGGAAGATCAAAAGTTGAAATCAAGGAAGAATAAACTTTGGGAGCATTAACAACAGAAGAAGAAGCTTCATTCGTAGGAGGGTTAAGAAGAATGATATCATTCACTGGAAGCTCAGTTGAAGGGGTGACATCTGAGGCAACAACTTCGCGAATAGGAAGTAAGGATCCAGTTTGTGAAGATATCACAGAAGGTTTTGAAGGTATAAGTGAAGAAAATGGAACAGAGGTTTCCATGATCTTAAGATGGCGAGATTTCTTGGAAGGCTTATTGACACCTCCATCATCTAGTGAATCACAATCTAGATAATAAATAGAGGCAACAATATTGTTATTAAAAGAATAAAGTGTTTCTTACTACCTTGCGATTCCCAGACTTTCATTTTCCCGCAGCGACTTTGAGCTGCGAGTCTTTGGAAGCATTAGGGTTGTGGACTACAATTCTGGTATTAGGGATGATTTCGCTGAAACAGAGATAGTATGGGAATAACATAAAATCGAATAAAGTCATATAATATAATTTCAATAAGCAAGATCGGTTTCAGCAAAATCAGATGAATATCTACCTTGATGAATCCATGAAAGCCGTAGCATATGAATCTTCAAGAGAAGAAATTGTAGACGATGAGAACTTACAGAGAGCGTAGAGATGAAGAAGATGGAGAAGTAAAAGAAGAAAATTATCCCTCTACTATATCTCTCCTTAAATAGATAAAAGAATGATGACTTGATGACAACGAACGTGCCGGTGAGTAGAGGAGTTTTTGACACGTGTAGGCGGTTATACTTAATTCACGGAATCTTATCGGGAGAAGAATATGGGAAGATGAATAGTTGCGGCATTCTGAAATACGAATTCTCATGGCATTCTCTCCTTCGTAAAGAATACATGAGAAGAGGCAAGATGTAGGATCAGAATATCGCAATAACAACACACTTGCGAAATAGTCATCTACAACATTGCGAAGACGTCGCATAAGGATCTCAGAAATGACGTAATAGGTGACGATAGATTAAACACGAGAAAAGTATGATAATCCTGCGAGATTTATGATGTTTTCTAAATTAACATTAGAACTCTTGGGAAAATATCGCAAGTCATATCCGAAAATAAAGGGCAGCTTAGTTGTCATCCACTATGTAATATCTTATATAAAGAGCCGAGTAGGCATAAGGGAAGGGACAGATTAATTTTGGAGTGTTAAGAAAGTTTTGAGGAGAGAGAAAGTCCAGAATAGAGGTTGTAATCTTGATTTCATTTCTTTCGTGTAATATTTCTAGTATCAATTAATAAAAAGTGTTGTTCTTGATCATAAAGATTTGTTGATTATTATGAATTCTTATGAGGGATGTATTGTGGGATTTCCTGCAACTACATAATGGCGCTAGAAACAGGGATAAAAACAATGATTAATACGTTTCATGAAAACATCAGAGGGAGAATACATAAACAAGATTGTGAAGGAAAGAATATTATGACGGTGGAAGAGGTATCACCCTTGAAGGATTGGGAAAAGCAGAAAATTACATTCACAACAGCAGAGATACCAAAAGAGAATTTGAGCCATACATCTCCTTTGGTAATCACAATAACCACATAGAAGAAAGGGGAAACAATACAAACGCTATGGAAGAATGGGCGGTGAATAGAACTTTGGTGGATACAGGGAGTTCGGTGGATATAATGTTTTACCATGCATACAAAAAAATGGGATACCAAGATGAAGAAATGACTCGTTCAACATATCATTGAAAAATCAACAACAAAACCTAAAGGAGAAATAGCGGTGTGAATTTCGCTAGAAGAGATCGAAACACATTTGATACTATGCGTGGTGGACATGGAATCGCCATATAATATGCTATTGGGAATACCATGGATACACGCAATTAAAGTTGTAGCATCAACATTGTATCAATGCATTAAATTTCCTATGCTGAGTGGGATTGACGAAATTAGAGGGGATGCTGATAGTGAAAAATTATGTTATCAAATTGAAGTGAAGCATTATGAAGGGCATGCAAATAAGCGAAAGCTTCGCAGGAAAGTGGCGAAGGAGGGAAAGAAAGAAGAAGAATTTAGGATTTACATGATAAGGGAAGAGGAAGGAAAAGGAATACCTAGCGAAATTTCGGAGAAGGGAAATGAATCTGCGAAGATGACAAAAGAACCAACACCTATGGGAGAACCTACAACCAGTTACACCGCGGAAGAACCAACAAAGGAAGTGAATGTTGGAACTGAAGAAGAACCCAAGATGCTAATAATTGGGACCAAAATGGAGGCAGATGAGGAAGAAAAAACTATTAGTCTTTTGCGAGAATACAAAGATATTTTCGCATGGAGCATGGATGAGATTCATGGGATAGACCCGTCTGTGGTGTGTCATAAGTTGGAGATTGACAAAAGTGAAATACCATTCAAACAAAGAATAAGAAAAATCACAACAGCATACCATCCCAAAATAGAAAAAGAGTTACAGAAGATGCTTGATGTAGGAATTATAAGACAAGCTAAATATCTACAATGGATAGCTAACATGGTTGTGGTCCCAAAGAAAAATAAGGGGATAAGAATCTGCATAGACTTTACTGATCTAAACAATTCCTGTCCAAAAGACAGTTTTCCATTACCAGATATTCCACAAATGGTTGAATCAGCGGCGAGAAATGACAGAATATCTTCTTTAGATGGATATAAAGGCTATAATCAAATTCCTCTCTCGGAAGAAGATCAAGAGCATACTTCCTTTTTCACTCCAAGAGGATTATGTTGTTATACAAAATTGCCATTGGGTCTGCGAAATGCTGGTGCAACATATCAAAGGATGGTGGAAAAAGTAAGTGTATTTTTGGGGTTGCATCAAGAAATTTTTTAGGCTATATTGTATCAAGAGAAGGAATACAAGTTGATCCATAGGATCGGTTCCCCTTTATTCTATAAACCCTGCTGCGCCGCATACAAGGATCGATTCCCCCTTGTGACGTACTGCACCTCTTACTAGGATGGGTTCCCACTCTCCCAATATTTGTCAGACACTCACAATCCCGATCATACCCCAGGTGATTACTTAAGATCGGTTTCACTAATAAAAGTCATACCAATACATCAGTTAGGCCTCATGTGAATAGTTTTACCAAGAACACAAAAATGTCATGAGCGGTTATACTAATCACACATATTGGTCGTTCAAAATATTTGCAATGAAGAACAACCCCAATAACGCATGGCGATTTCCTTTTCGGTTCACAACACATATCATGAACTTACTTCCTTAGAACACATGTAAACATTATTCCCTAGGATGAAATCCCCACCTCATACCCATATATAATCACAATAGCATTCATACGATTATATTGATGTCTTATATACAAAGTATAATGGTTAAGAAAGAAACTTCATATTGTATTCCTTAATACTATGTCTATTTAGAGTGTTCACGCTTCGCAGTTTTATGTTTTCAATATGCATGACTTGAAAGATACGTTAGGGAATAAAATAGTTCAAGTCAAATATCACTAACCTCAAGTGGAAGGATGATGTTGTGGTTGTAGCTCTGTTCTTCTTCACTTCTTCAAGTCTTCGCAATACTTGTAATATCTCATCCTAATACTTTCAAGCTAACCTATACGAAGTTGACTCTAGTACATTTAAATCACGCGACTCTTAAATAAGTTTTGGTTCACTAAAATATGACAACCAAACTTGACATACCAACACTTGGTGGGTTCAACCAAGCCATGCTCTAACAATCTCCCCCTTTGTCAATTTTAGTGACAAAACTCTTACAATCATATGGATAAACAAATTACAAGAATTCATTAAACATACGCTTGATACCCGAATCCCACAACACATAACCTGCATACATTCAATCCTCAAAAATGCAGTAGCTGCACTAAAATAACAAAGATCATACTCCACCTAAAGGTGAGATAGGTATATTTTCAATCCGTACGTCTTTGTTATCCCAATCATATGATATGTTACTCCCCCTTAGTCTGTGATTTTCCTCATTCGTTAGATAAACGTTTCAAGCACCATTGTCCTCTTCCCTAGTGATACCAATCAACATAAATTTGATACCAGCATCACCTATTTACTCCATATATTTCTCCCCCTTTTTGTCACAAAAAATGACAAAGAAACGAAAAAATTAAGGACAACACGAAAAGAATCTTACAAATATCAAAATAGACTTGCAACCTGTTGAGTCAAGCACGAGGGTTCCACATATCATTTTTGATAACCAATTTCAAAATCGAAACTACAAAGTAATTGTGTTTTGATATGTTATCATGGAAATAATTGCCCGAAGCAATTTTCCCAACTAGTTTAGAAAACCAAAAAATCAACTAAACAACTTAGTTCCTTTGCTAAACCGATTGTATAAATACAACTGCTTCATTCGATAAGACCAAAACAAAGGTAAACTCCATTTTTCTCATCAGGTTCTAATTATCCATATAACTTAGACCTTTAAGATTTCAAACAAGCCAAATACTATGTTAGTTAACTAGCATTTCCTTGTTTAGGCATTCGGCTAGACTTGAATAACCGAAACCTCCACTTTGATAAGTCTAAATAATTCAGAATTAACTTAGTTTATCTTATCCAGAATAGAATTGGACTAAACAACTCATCCCGTCAACATATTCTTTTATTAACCTATAAATAGTTCATACAAACCAATAAATCAACTTGCATAATTATTCACGGGTTGGACAAGCCAGGGAACGTTCAGCCTATGCCTTTGGAGAATGTTTCAGATGACGTTCAAATGCCTACTGCTGGTGACTCATCGACTGCAGCTGACAGTTTGATAGAGCCGTTATCCAATGATTTGATGAACGTTGTTTTTCAGCGTCAGTTCACTACAGTCTCTTGCATTCCCAACAAGTGCAGGTTGGATTTCTCTAGGGATTTAAAAGGTTACCTTAATCGGATTCTGGCGAACCCTTCTATGTTGAATAATTGGATAAGGATGCTACTATTGCATGTTTGTACGCTGTCTTTGTTTCTTCCCAAGAGTGCAGCTGAGAGGAAGTCGAGTAACCGGGAGCGTTTGCAGGTGACATCCATCATCCAGGCTCTTGATGAGTGGATGGAACCTAACGGGTGTTTTTCGTTAGTAAATAAACTGCTCCAACAGCCAGTTCATTGGGGGTCTGATAGTGGGAGGAAGGGTGTTGAGAAGCAGCAAGCCAACATCACATATTGTCAACGAAAGATAAATGCTAGTCATTTTGCAGCCGCGATTCGGGTGTTGTCCTCGTCAGGTGTCGCCCCGTATGAAGACAAGACTCATGATGATTTGCTCGACAAGCATCCCTTCGCCACTCCACCGGAGGTTCCCTTGGATGACTTTACCACGGACTCTATTTTTGTTGGCCCTAAGACTGTTCTGGGAGCCATAAAAATTTTCCCTAAAGGCACGTCGTGTGGTCGTGACGGCTTAAGTGCGCATCACTTGGTTGATGTTTTTAGTGGTGCGGCAGCTGCGGTGGTGGATGATTTTCTCTTTTCTATTTCTGGGGTTGTCAACCTTTGGTTGGCTGGCAAATGCCCCATTGAATTAGGTGAATATATTTCCAGCGCACCTTTGACACCTTTGCTTAAACCTGGTGGAGGTCTTAGGCCCATCGTTGTTGGTACGGTTTGGCGCAGATTGGTTTCCAAGGTGACTGCTTTCGCCATTGGAAATGACATGACATCTTATTTGGGAGACTACCAATTCGGAGTTGGTGTTCCTGTAGGAGGTGAAGGTATTTTACATGTTGTAAATCGCCTTTTAGAGATAAAGGGTCATTCAGACAAAATGTCAATGTTGCTAATTGACTTTTCCAATGCCTTTAATATGGTGTGTAGATCTCAGCTCATCAAGGAAGTCTGTCTCCACTGTCCATGTATTTCTCGTTGGGTAGAATTTTGCTACCTTCGACCGGCTAAGCTTTATTATGCCCAATATATTTTGTCTTCTGCACTGGTAGTGCAACAAGGTGACCCCTCGGTCCCTTGATTTTAGTGAAGTCTATTGCATCTCGTTGCACTCTCGATGTACATGATTGGTATCTTGATGATGGTACAATTGTGGGTGACACTTTAGAGGTTGCTAAGGCCTTGCGCATAATTGAAACAAAAGGTCCAAGTAGTGGTTTGCATCTTAATATAAAGAAAACGGAAGTATTTTGGCCTTCTGTTGATCCCATAAGTACAGAAGAGGGTGTTTTCCCGCCGAAGATTGGTAGACCTTCTAAGGGTGTTAAACTTTTGGGTGGTCCAGTGAGTTTGGATATGAACTTTATTAGTGATATGTTACTGAAAAGGGTGCCTAAAACTGTTCAATTAATGGAGTCGATCAAAAAACTCAGGGATCCTTAGAGTGATATGCTTCTACTACGCAACTGTACTGGAGTGTCTCGACTTTATTTTGCAATGCGTACCACCAATATTGCTGCTCTTCAACCTACTCCTGATTTCTATGATGATAAGATTTATCAGTATTTGAGGCTTCTTATTACTGGTGATGGTGCGGGTTTTGGTCCTTTACAAATGAGATTGGCTACCTTGCCTATCAAGGATAGTGGTCTTGGCATTTACACCATGGCTGACACTCGTGCTTATTGTTTTCTTGCTTCTCAGAGCCAGACTACTTCAATACATAAAGTGATCCTTGGTGATTTATTCTCAACAGACAGAGGCTCAGCCTTTCAGCTGGCTCTTCAGACCTTTACCCAGGTATGTGGATTACCGTCTACTTACTGTGCCGATGATTCTGCCCCCCCTTCCATGCACTCCCTGGCAGTAGTTTATTTTGATGCATTCAAGAAGCAAATCCCAGACTAATTTCATTTGTTTGCAAGAGATTCCGTACTGTGGCAATGTAATCGTTCCAAGCATGCCCAAGATTATCTTTTGGCGGTTCCCATTAGTGGGCTCAACCAATGCCTTGGCCCTCGACAATTTGGAGCTATGCTTTACTATCGTCTTGGTATTTCTCTTTTTGTTGACAATAGCCTTTGTCCAAGTTGCAAAAAATTTATGGACATTTTTGGAGATCACGCGCTTCATTGTGCTAAGGATATTGGTTATAAGTTTCGCCATGACGTTGTTCGTGATGCTATTTTTGATATATGCTACAAAGCCAATGCTCCTGCACACAAGGAGGTTCCTCTTGGTCTTCGTTCAGATGATGGTAAATACCTAAAGACCGCTGATATCCTCATCCTCAACTGGGAGAATGGGAAAGATGTATGTATGGATGTTATAGGTGTCTCTCCTTTCACTGGTGATGGTGTTCGCTCTTTTGTCCCTGGCAAGGCCATTTCAGGTGTTGTTTCGCGCAAACATACCAAATATTTGGACTAGTGTGTTTCACATGGATATGGATTGGGGGTTTTGGCTTTTACTACCTTAGGCGAACTCGGGGAAGATACTTTCACCTTTTTCAAGCGTCCAAAGAATTATTTCTTTAGCAATGACGCTAGCAGTGGATTAGGTAAGTTTATTTTTTATAGATTAGGCATTGCTATTCAGAGATGATTTGGTGCCCATCTTGTAGCTAGGATGCCAACCAATAGCTTTGTATGATTTTTTTCAAAGAATATAAATTATAAATACATTGAATTGATTTCACCTTAACCGGAAGCAATTAAAACAACAAATATATCAAAGTTTCACTATTGCACCAAAATTTTGTAAGCCTAAACAATTAATACTACCCAATAAAGCTAAATAACAATTGTTTACTTAACTGGAAGCAATTGAATTAATATAAACATTAAAGCACCGCAATTGCACCAAACTTTTGTAAGCCTAAACGATTGATATCACACAACAAAGAAAGATAACAAAACTTTTACTTAACCGGAACCAATTGAATCACACATACATTCACACATCATAATGGAATAAACACATAAATTGTACCGACAATTTCCTTTAAGCAAAAGCAATATATATATATATATCAAATAAAAATAGGCTTTTCTTAAAACAGGAAAACAATTAACTAACAAGATTGTTACCTCAATTTCGCATCCAACTTCTCCAATATGATTGCATCTTCTTCTTCCACAGTGAATTGATTTCGAAATACCATTATGTTGTCATCCTTATGCAAAAACAAAAGAATAACAACAACCAACCTTTACCAGATAAAGGTTGAAAATCGGTTTTAACAATTGCAAGCAAAAGTTGAAAACCGTCGAAAAACATATGCTTTTATGCTAAACCAAAACCGATTCAACATATTGTGATTTTTTCACATATTATTTCTACAGGAACCCCTCATGATCCTTTGATAAAGCCTACCAACATGGGCAAGAACTTAATCCTGCTAAATCAAAAACTCACCCAAACCATAAGGGTTCACAACATATTATGAGATCGAATATCAAGGTAATAAAACCGAAATCAAACATCTCATAAACATACATAGCAAATAAATAAAGCATTAAAGACCGGCTATGTAAATAAAAAACTATCACAAGAAAAATTATAAATCAAATAACTTTATTCATAATAGCTTTTATTCATAATAGACTTATACAATCAATGAAAGAAATCAAAAATTGATATCTATTTTTCTAGATTAAGTATTACAACATATAACTTAATCTCTAGTGGTGCTCTTGTTGTTCACTGATGTTTCTTCAGTGTTCAAACTGTTAAAGAATGTCTCAAGAGACTTGTCTGCAACCACTTCATGTTTCTCTAGATCTTCAACAAGGACCTTGAGTTCGACTAGAGTTTCTTTTGTTCCTTCAAGTTGAAGTTTCAAACCTCTTAATTCATTTTTCATCTCTAGAGTTTTATCTTTTAGATCACCCCGATCTTGAACCAGGATAAAGTGGTTCCGTATGAGTTCTTCAAACTCATTCATAACATTTCTCATACCATCTGTGGAGAAACATTTGGTAAGATCTGAATCATCAATAGCAAAAAGACATGATTCTTCTTGAGATATAACAAAATTAAAATCAGGTTCGATTCTCGAGATAATCTTCCTGATTCTTCGATATGGTACAAACCCTTGACAGTTTCTGACTATTCGTGCTTCCCTTCTATCACTCCTTGTAACACTGTGAATTATAGGAGACATCCTACAAGGAGATACAATAAGCCTAAGAAAAGAATAGGTTTTTCGAAAAAATATAGTCAAGTTTTTCGAACTTCTCCTTTTACTGAAGGGAAGAATCAAGAGATATTCCTTAAATATCTTTTATTACTGAAAACGGGAACTACCATAGGCATGTGCCCTTGTTCTTTATGTGCTTTTCTCATCCATATTAGGGCACGGATTGGGATGAGTATGCACAACCTTGACACAACTAAGTTGCAACGGAATAAGCTTTTTCAAGCTTATATTGACTATTAGAAACATAATTCACGTTTCTCTTAGGGAATTTCTGCCTAATATATTTTCTCCCAAGACGATGATCTTTTCTAACTCTAGAGATATGATCATGTAGAGAAATTGTACCGATGTGAGAATTCTCAGAGACTGATAGATCTCTCTTAATTCTTTCAATGAGATTTTCATAAGATTTTCTCATTCTAAGGACTTCCTTATGATTCACATCAGTGTGATTATCTGAAACAATTATTGGAAATCCCTCATTGTTTCTTTTGGCAGAGATTCTCTCTTTCCCTTCCTTCTGGAATCGTTCTTCATCAAAACAAGAATTGTTTCGATATGGATGAGGAGGAATCTTTTTACGGAAGCCATTGTCAACTCTTTCCTCTGATTTTAAGTTGATATTATAGGGTTGTGGTATAATATGTCTTTCTACCAAGGAATGATCTTTCAGTTTTTTAAGACAAGAAACTTCCTTCAATATTTTCACTACAGTATGTTGAAGAAGTATAAGTTTCCTATCAAGTGACTGAAAAGTGTATTCCTTAAGATCATTATCATGGAATCAGTTCAAAGTTTCCTTTGCACAAGATTTCATTTGATCATCAATACATATAGATGATGGTTTCTCATCCTCTTCTGACTTGATGTATTTTGGCGAAATACCTTCATCTTGATCTGTTCCCGATGTGACTAACACAACAGCATCATTTGTCACAGTCATTAGACTTGTCTCTTTATTAAGAGAATTAAGAGCTTCTAATTTGATAGTGAGATTCATATTCTCTTCAGCCAGACTATCCAGTTGAATGTCTTTATTTTTGATCTCCTGTTTAAGAAGATTTGACTCTTTCTTTAAAAATTACCATTTTAGAACACAGAGATTTTATAAGCTTTAGGAGTTTTACCAACTCTTTATCAGCATCTTCTTTCTCATCAGAAAAAGACATAGATGTTTTCGCAACTCCTGGATCATGAGTCAACGAAGTAGTAACATCTTCAACCTTTGAGTAGTCATACTCTTTCTTAACGTTAACTGAATCAGATATGGATTCAATTCGTATAGGATGGATCGCACCAAACACAGATTGTTAGATCTTTTCGTGTTTGCCTTCTCTGATACCAATTGAAAAGGCGAGGGTACCCAAATATACCTCAAGCTATTACTTTTCCTTCTTATAAGTCCTTTCTACGAAAGTGATTGTCTATGGAATGAGTCGAGACAATACAACAAATCGGTTCACACTTCGTTTGATCGTCTATGGATACGAGATCGAGACAATACAACAACGAAGTATGTTTATTTGATACAAAGGTTCGGACTTAACCAAACACAATAGGATTCACGTATCAAGTAAATAGGAATTAACGTTTGTGCAATTTACTTTAATTATAATCAATAGTATTAATCATAGTTTAGCTAACTTTGCCTATCTGAGTGGTGGTCAGGATTTATCCTTGGCAAAGATAAATGAAAGGTTGTGGTTCTCCGTGCCATACCCTACAAGTCGCACATGTGGTGTTCATTCCAATATTATGAATTAAAAATGAATACTCAAGTCAAGATATATAATTTCAAAAATTATAACGGGGAGGTTCGAACTCATGACCTATAGTGTCATAAGAGTGGCCTCTAACCATTGTTCCACCTTGGTTGGAATTGATAGCAAAGATAAATCAACAGTGGTTGTTTGTTCAACTTAAATATTAATTAGTATAAGTGATATGTCTAGAGAGAAGATAAATCTATGGTCATGGTTTGTTCAACTTAAATATTAATTAGTATAAGTATTTTATTAATTGATGTCTCATTAATTTCTCATGATAAATGATTTATTAATTTTACATCATAAATATCCCTTAATTAATATTAATACATATCTCCATCAATAAATAATAATTTTGACAAAAATTATTTCAATAGATATTAGTGGTGGTGGTGGTAGTAGAGGAAGAATTAACTGGTGGAAGCGGTGGAAGGTGTTACGAAGTGGTGGAGGCAGTAACATTAGTTTTGGTGGAAGAAATAGTAGCGCTGGATGGTTTTAATGGCGGTGGTATTGGTTTTTTCTTTTTGAATCAAAAAAAAAAAAAAAAATTACATGACGGGTAACATTGTATTGTGAAAAATATAGTTGGTTATTTTTGACACGATAAAAAAAGGTGGATAAAAAATACTTTTGGGATGATACCAAATCATATAAGACAAAATGGTTGTTTTTGGTACCACTGCTATCTTTGGTAACCGTTCGTACGCATGATTTTCAGTATTAACAAAAAATATATAGTTGAATAAATTAATTGACGACCTAAGTTTGTTAAATCTAAACTTTATACATGACGTTTGGGATTAAAAGTTATAAGTGTGCCCAATATTCTACGAGGGATGGAAAATGGTGGTGGTGGAGAATGAAGTGATATCTGGTGGTTTGTGGTACTGGCCGATATTGATGAGTAGTAATTGACTATGTTAATTATGTGCTGCTACAAAAGGATAACACTATAAATTAGAAATGTGGTTGATCGTCTTAATGCTAATATAAACTCGGTTAAAAAACATGAAAATTAAGAAGAAGAAAAAAACATTTGAATGTCACTTTATATAATAAATAACACTAAAAACTACATATTTAGTATCAAGGTTTCTCTGTCCAATAGATAAATCTAAGGTTGTATTGAGATCCCGTAAACAGAGGGCGAGTTGGTCTTGGATTTCTGAATGATAATGAATATAATGAAACGCTCCCTCTTGGTTTCTCCAATGAAAACCAAAACCTTTAAAAAAAATAATCAATCGAACAACACTTAGATGGAACGCATCACTGATGAGTGCCAAATATTGCATATTCATACACCTTTTCATTGGCACTTAACTCATCTTTCGCGCTTCAAAGTCATATATTATCCCAAATTCTGCATTTTTACCATTTTCAAGAATAAATATTTGTATTAATTAATTTTGTGTTTTTAAGTACTAAATAAAGATTGGAAGAATTGAGAAGACAAAAGAGAAGAAAGTTGGAAGCGTTGCAACCCGCTCGCGCATCAGTGGCAACCTGTTTACAAATTCATGGGATTAAACAACCCATGATCCAAAACCCATGATCCAAAACCCAAGACCCAAATCCATTTCCACCTCACCCCCATTGGATTCTTTCCAAAACATCCACCTCACCCCCATTGGATTCCATTTCATCCATCAATTAAAGAAAACATCCCCATTCTCTCACTCAATCACTCCCAATTTGTTTCCCACAACCAAATATATTCCATTCAATCCATCAATTAAGAAAACATGTTTTGTTGAGTGGATGCTTTCCAAATTTCAAATCCAAGTGCTTGAGGGAATTTTGTGTATAAATAGAGAGGGTTTTTGTGTTGAAAAACCATCCAAGAATAGCTTGTTCATGTTAGTTTATCAAATTTAAGTTTTGTTGTAATGTTCTTCATGTTCTAGTTTCATTTACTAGGGTTTAGATGAAGCCCTAATCTCATTGGTATGTATTCATATCTTGTATCTTGTTCTTGAAAGTTTAGAATTGTTTAAAGATATAATTTAATCCAAGTTTGTCAACATCTTGCTCTCACAATGTATGCCATGTATCCATTGTAGTTAGAATATCTCTATGTTGATTATGCTACAACTCATGCTTAACCAAATATTGATCTTTAGATTAGTTGTGCTTAATTAGACAATTAATTCTTTGGAGAAATAATTTAGTTGTGATTAAATTATCCATTGGAGAAACACCTTAGTTATACGGTAGACTTGAATCTACTATAAGGACAAGAATAATATTACAAGTTGAATGCATATCATAGGTTATTGGTGGATTTGAATACCCTAGTATCCATATTATCATTGTTTACATATCTTGCTATTTGCATCTTTTACTTTTATTATTTCAGTCACTTGAAAATCATATTGTCGATCGACAAAAACAAACCCCTTTTGGTTACTCTCTGAATCAGGATTTAGAATCAACTTCTACACTCTCCAAGTCTATGTGGTTTGACCTGTGCTTGCCCTGTGTTGCTTGTCGACACTGTGCACTTTCAGTTTATACAATAGTGCCGGAGTAGCTGTTGTAAAGGCGAAGGAAAGGAAGCGAAAGAAGTTTTTATTTTAAATTAAAAAAAAAGAGAGAGTTTATTTTATTGTATTAGGATTCCTCTACTCTTGTAATTTTCTTTTTCTTTTGCACTTTATTTTGGACTTTGGACTTGGACATTCTATTTTTATTTTTATTTTTAAACCCTACGGAAGGGTATTATTAAATATCAACTGTTTGCAGAGAAGGACGGTGATTACAATATCACCTCTGCCCCTCAGGTTCGTTCATGACATAGGAGTCGTGGCCTGAGTCGACAACAACGGTTCATCCCCCATCTGGAACGGGAGGTAAGTTTGTCGAAACACTCGTGAATCCCTTGTTAGCGAGTTACTGTATTCCTTCGTTTGCATATATGTTGAGGAATTGAATACGGCTGCTTTATTTTCCTAGTAAAGGGCAAGGACTGGCCATACAAGATAAGGGTTCGGATTTCATCACCGTTCTCTTCTTTCCCGCCTTAGGAAAACGATACATACGCGAACCTAAGCTTTAAAATTTTGAATAGAACAAGACCTATAAGGTAACGATCTTAGTAGGAAAGTCATTTGAAAAATATTGGTTACTCTTTAAGCATACTTCGAAGTTCATGACGGTTTCTGTAAATTGAATGCGTGACTGCGCCGCCTTGTAATACGGTGAGGCCTTGGGTATCAAAGCTCTAGCAGCTTCCCTCGCCTCTATTCAATTTACTTAAACTCGGATTGATTCCATAGGAGTTTGCTCAGATTGTAACGAATTCCATTTCGAAGGAATAGAAGCTGGTCTAGAAAACAATCTAAGTGGAGCCATCATGCTTTTTGTTTGCTAAAAATCAGTAGGTTTACTGTGGTGGAGTCAGCCTTGTTTGTGATTGAATAGAACTTCCCTTCCTTGTTTGTGGTATTCTATTTTTTTATTTTTTTTCTCCATTAATTTTATTATTAAAAAAAATATATATAAAAAATGGTCTATGTACCTCCCAATCTCTGCAACAAGCCTAGTGCTAGTTAGAGATCATGTCAGGATTTTGGTCTGCAACTGGGAATGAATACAGACAAAATGGACACCTTGCACATGTGCATGCTTCATATTTTGAGAACCCCATAGATCATGGTATTAATAACTTTAGGGAAAATTATGGACCTTTTCAAGGTCCCGAGACACAATATATAGACCCTAGTTGTTATCCACATATGTATCACTCACATCCAGGGGATGCGGAGCAATTCTATACTCCCCTGAGCCCTTATATGCAATCTGTGATGGAAAATCTCAAATTGATGGAACAAAATAATGTTAGATCTGAATTGCAAGCATTGCATGATCATCCATATAGCAACATCCATGAATTTTCCTTCAATAGTGAATCTCATGCATCACCATGTACTGAATATTCATATGAAAATGAGATACCTACTATTGATGACTCTCCTTTCATTGAACAACATAATGAAATTTTAGAATTTGATCAAAACCTTGTGCAATATCAAAAGTTAACTGACCAAAGGTTTGCGAGTTTAGAACTCAAAATGAGTCAAATCCTTGATGCACTAAATGAGGAGAGGAAAGAAGTTCATGATGAGATGTTTGTTATCCCTACTGAATTAAATGTCGAGAATTGTATGTCAAGTCCTACTCATGTAACTAATATTGAATATGAGCCTCACCTAGAAAAGAATGAGTTGACTGAAAACAAATTTTTTAATAGGGATGAGTATGCATACTACTCTGATGATGATGATGATGATGTTATGTTAGAAGAACATGTTTTTACTGAAAATATTGTCGAACCTTTGGGTTCAGAGACATTAGGATTCTCTGCCTCGACCTTAATGAATGATGTTTCTTCTAATGTTCCATATACATGTGATGTGGTTACTAATCTTGAGCCTGTGCAGTTATCCTGTGAAAGAGAGCATGCTACACAACTTGTTTGTGACTTATAAAATGTTGAATCTTCTGTAGACACCAATGAAACTATGCATGGAAATAACTTTAATGTGTCTGATTCTCTACCTAAGTCACAATGTGAAGTTTCTTGTGATATTCCTATGCATGAAACTGAAGTTCTAGGGGATGATTGTGAACTGGGGCTTATTGATTTGTTTTATGAGCATGAGCATGATGTTGTACTTGTGTCTGACATAGGTAATTTTGAATCTCCTGTCGACACTAATGATCTTATGCATCAAAATATAATTGACGTGTCTGATTCTCTACCTAGGTCACAACATTGTGATGTCTCTTTGGATTTGTATATGCATGAGAATAAAACTTTGGATGATGATGATTATGAACTAGGTCTTGATGAATTGTTCTATGAATGTGAGCATACTGTCACACTTGTAGATGACTTAGGAGATGTAAATGTAACTAATGATAAGGGTACTCTTGATCTCATCCATATGAGCAACTTAGACGTACCTACTCTCCTGCTTAAGTCACCAACTAATGGTCTTGCACTGGACCTAAAAATTGTTCCTTTTAAGTGTGCTGAATCAATGTTGTTTACAATTCCAAACCTAGGGTTAGAGTTATATGCATCTCAAATTCTTTTGTACTTTTTGTCCACTAAATATCCTGTTATTGAGAAGTCATATCTGGAATACCCTCATGTTTTTCTGCCCATCCCTGACAAAATCCACTTTGAACTAGATCTTGTGCATGATGAACCCCTGAAATTGTTAGATTTTGTGCTCAAAAACACATCTATTGACAAGTTCAGGTTTGGGGGTAATGTTTTCACACTTGCAGTCTTACTTGCATTGTTGTGTTATAATTGTGTAAGGCTGTTGTTGTTTTCACACTCCGTCTTTTGGGTTGATCCTCAACATTTTAGATTGTTGGTGTATGGTGAATTTTTATTGTATATAATCCAGTAATTAATTTTTGAATCTTCTTCATATATATGTGTGCTAACCAAACTTTTTGTCTTGCGCTCATATTGTTTGCTCTCAAAGCATTCATTCAATTATGGTTAGCACCACCCTTTCTGCATCGGGTAATCTTTTTCCTTTAAATCTTCTCTACCTTGTTCTCTTGATATGTGTTCTTATCATCTTTTGAAACATTGAGGGCAATGTTAGATTTAGGTTTGGGGGTGTGTTTTGCATATAGAGTTTTTAGTCTTTTATTAAAAAAATCAAATTAGTCTTTTGTAGAGTGTTTTCTATGACCAGCTGTGTAGCGGGTCTTTTGTAGGATCCTTTGTAGTCTTTTGCATTTTTTTTATTTTGAGTCTTTTGTTGTTATTTTATGACCAGCTGTGGAGCGGGTCTTTTGTAGGATCCTTTGTAGTCTTTTGCATTTTTTTTATGACCAGCTGTGGAGCGGGTCTTTTGTAGGATCTTTTGTAGTCTTTTGCATTTTTTGTAGTGTGTTTTCTATGACCAGCTGTGTAGCGGGTCTTGCAGTCTTTTGTTTGTATGACCATCTGTGTAGCGGGTCTTATGTTGTCTTCTAAGACCAGCTGTGTAGCGGGTTTCAAAAAAAAAAAAAATTAAAAAAAAAAAAATCAGATCTTGTGTTTGGTATCTGATGACCAGCTGTGTAGCGGGTCACTAAAAAAAAATGATGACCAGCTGTATAGCGGGTCTTAAAAAAAAAAAAAAAAAATTGGTTACAAATTTTCATGGTTCTACGAAATTCTGAAGTTCATCATCTACAGTTGAAGACCGAAGACGAAGACATTTCTATGGATGCTCTGAAATTGGAGAAGGTTTTGTGGGTACATCTTTGGTAGGCCCTCACGAGACTACAACTCGTCCACTAGGGACACCTAGGGGTTTAAAGGCTTAGTGCATACGCTAAATGCATTCGAGAGACCAGCGACAGTGGTATAGTTAGGATTTCTTGATTTCTGTTTCACTTGAGGACAAGTAAAATTCAGGTTTGGGGGTATTTGATGAGTGCCAAATATTGCATATTCATACACCTTTTCATTGGCACTTAACTCATCTTTCACGCTTCAAAGTCATATATTATCCCAAATTCTGCATTTTTACCATTTTCAAGAATAAATATTTGTATTAATTAATTTTGTGTTTTTAAGTACTAAATAAAGATTGGAAGAATTGAGAAGACAAAAGAGAAGAATGTTGGAAGCGTTGCAACCCGCTCACAAGATCGGTGGCAACCTTGTTTACAAATTCATGGGATTAAACAACCCATGATCCAAAACCCATGATCCAAAACCCAAGACCCAAATCCATTTCCACCTCACCCCCATTGGATTCTTTCCAAAACATCCACCTCACCCCCATTGGATTCTTTCCAAACATCCACCTCACCCCCATTGTATTCCATTTCATCCATCAATTAAATAAAACATCCCCATTCTCTCACTCAATCACTCCCAATTTGTTTCCCACAACCAAATATATTCCATTCAATCCATCAATTAAGAAAACATGTTTTGTTGAGTGGATGCTTTCCAAATTTCGAATCCAAGTGCTTGAGGGAATTTTGTGTATAAATAGAGAGGGTTTTTGTGTTGAAAAACCATCCAAGAATAGCTTGTTCATGTTAGTTTATCAAATTTAAGTTTTGTTGTAATGTTCTTCATGTTCTAGTTTCATTTACTAGGGTTTAGATGAAGCCCTAATCTCATTGGTATGTATTCATATCTTGTATCTTGTTCTTGAAAGTTTAGAATTGTTTAAAGATATAATTTAATCCAAGTTTGTCAACATCTTGCTCTCACAATGTATGCCATGTATCCATTGTAGTTAGAATATCTCTATGTTGATTATGCTACAACTCATGCTTAACCAAATATTGATCTTTAGATTAGTTGTGCTTAATTAGACAATTAATGCTTTGGAGAAATACTTTAGTTGTGATTAAATTATCCATTGGAGAAACACCTTAGTTATACGGTAGACTTGAATCTACTATAAGGACAAGAATAATATTACAAGTTGAATGCATATCATAGGTTATTGGTGGATTTGAATACCCTAGTATCCATATTATCATTGTTTACATATCTTGCTATTTGCATCTTTTACTTTTATTATTTCAGTCACTTGAAAATCATATTGTCGTATCGACAAAAACAAACCCCTTTTGGTTACTCTCTGAATCAGGATTTAGAATCAACTTCTACACTCTCCAAGTCTCTGTGGTTCGACCTGTGCTTGCCCTGTGTTGCTTGTCGACACTGTGCACTTGCAGTTTATACATAGAAGTAGGTATCTTTCCGAGCCTACCAATCACCACCAGTGTAAACTTCTATGAATTGCTACATATCCAGTTAAATTTCTACAGATTAATCTGGTGATTTTGTCCTACCGTAGTTTTTAACGAGGCATGCAATTAAATCTCTAATAGTGATTATAAAGGTATTTAATAATTACAATCTCTTATAAGTTTTGTTTATGCAAGTATTGATTAACTTGGGTTCTTTTATATTTTTGTGTTAATTAAGTTGATGACCTTTTAATTTGAATACATGTTTGGTTAACAAACTTTGATACATATAGGGTATTTTATTTGTAGAACTGATGTTAGTCTCTCATTTTTCCCGTTAGCACTTTGTTTCGATCCAGTATTGGTAGACATTATTTGACTAATGTTGGGGTATTTGTTTAATCTCAAGGCCTATTAAACCCAATGTGTGTTGTTTACATTGAAAGCGACAGAAGTTTGTGTCGTCTCTACCTTGAAACTAATAATTTTTCTTCGGAAGGTTAGTTGAATTTATGTAGATACAAATATCAATATGACTATGCTCTTTAAAACTCCAAATTACTTGAGTAACACTAGATGTGAGAACGCCATTCATGCACTGCTTAGCATAGTTGGTGTGAAATCTTTTTATCCACGAATTTCTTCAATTTTATGTTATCAATATGATTGAGAAAGAATCTTACACATGTTTTGATTTACTATTATAAGTTTATTTTTTCAACTCACATGTGTATATCTTAGCCTTCCAATAGCCAAGGGTTCTTCATTTTTATAACTCTCACATTTGCAAATAAATAGTGTTTATCTATAGTAGGGAAAATATTATGGGTTTTTGCTTCACTCCTTAGAGCCTTAGTTATCAATAATTTCGGAACAAATGTATTCATAAACATCATGGAGTTGGATTGGCAGTTTAGGTATATGTACTATTAGATGAAATATTCTTTTTGAAGTTTGAAATTATAATATGATGGAACAATAAATGGGGAAAAGTTTTATTTACTGTTTTTTTTTTCATGTTGGCATAACATTATTACTCCGTCCAGATAATAAATTGGAATAACATGCTTAAGTACAAAATAAAAAGATCGGGTAACCCATTTTGTTTCCCAAAACCTATTTGAATATCAAAATAATTACTCACGAATAAAATGAAGCAAGAGGAATGTGAACAATATCGTATTAGAGACAAAACATCCCGTGCCGTTACGGCACGGGTTAAGATCTAGTAAAACAATTATAATGCGGAAATATAAATTAAATGACACAGCAATATTTTGTTAACGAGGAAACCGCAAATGGAAAAAAAACCCCGGGACCTTGTCCATAATTGAATACTCTCAGGATTAAGCCGCTATACAAAATAAACCAACTTCGTATATATAGTTGAGACCAAGCAATTAAACCTATAGTTCACCTAGTTCCGTCTGTATTCCCACGCCTCCAACCTGTAAACAAGTCACGTACTTGGACCAATTCCTTTGGTTCGTATTCCAAACAGTAAAGGAACAACAAATCGGTTTGGTATCAACTCTCTTCAACCAAGTGATATGAGTTGAGAAAAGGTTCCCTTGTTTATATTAACATAAACTCCTTTTCCAGGTTCCAAGATCTATCTTATGTTTAATCACCCAAAGGCAATCGTTAAGATTAAGCCAACAACACTCTTAATCCAAAGAATTGTGTTGATGTCGATCTTCCCAATTAGTCAATCCAATCTACCACAAGGATAAACCGATTATTAATTGGATCCTCTTTTACCAAAACAAGTATTGTGCACACCACAGATTATAAAACCAAGTTTGAAATTTTTTATCTCTTCTTTGTCTTCAAATATTCTTAGATCTTCAATAAACACCTGCACACAACTACTTGAATCTCTTGTGATCAATCACATACAGAACGAAGTCTGTTAACAATGGATTATCACAAGATCGTCTTTAGATCTAACAACAGTCTAAAGATCCCTGTCGAAACCTTGAACTAGTTTGAGTGAATCTTATATCAGAAGAGAAGACTCTCAAGCATAAACAAACTAGGTGCAATCAAAGTTCAACCACCATTAGTCAATCAAATTAATATGAAAACTAAAGATAAACCGCAATATCTAGTTTCCCACCAACGGGTCGCGCTATAGCTTCTCAATCCCAAAGAAGACTTTAAATTGAGCGGCCTTCCAGAGATTTCACCTAATTAGATTACTCTCCCCTCCGATAGGCGGCTTCACCAGTAACAAAGACAAAAGAGGAAGTCTATTGTTACGAAGGATTAGTTTGCTAGAAATGCAAACTCAAAGTATTTATAGACAAGAAAGTTTGGACACCAAGGAATTTCCAAAACCGAAAATATTCTCAAGATATTTTTCATTACTACTCCAAATTCGGTTTTCATAATTCCTATGAATGCACTGCCCAAAATTATGATCTAAATCTCCTTGGAAAATCTTTAACTAGTAAATGCACATTACTAATTCTTATTTTCCATATATAATTAAAAATCCTTAATTAAAAAGATTCTTAACTTATTTAAATTCGATCTTGGGATTTACTTCCTTCTTAGCCGTTAAAGAATATCTTTGAACAATAAAAGAATACACATTAATGCGCGTGTTCAAAGTGTGTCGACATCTTCCTCTTGCAAGTCCTTTTTCATACTTGCTCACTTGAAACCGATTTACCACACTTCCAAACAAGTTTAGAATTGGAACATATGACTTTCAAGAACTATGTGATTGATCAAGTAACACTCAATCACAAACCATGGGTTTAACAGTACTACCAAAACAAGTTTCAGTTCTACCTCCATGTGAGTATTGTGCATAGTTACACTAGCTTCCCAAAATTCAGCTGACTAGGTACTAGGATCGGTTCCCCACATATATTTGGTATCTAACTTGTATGCACTGCACATGTCCATAGGATCGGTTCTCCCTTGCCTAAAAACGTGTTGCACATATTCATAGGATTAGTTTCCCTTTATTCTATAAACCTTGTTGCACCTCATACAAGGATCGGTTCCCCCTTGTGATGTACTGCACCTCTTACTAGGATCGGTTCCCCCTCTCCTAATATTTTTCAGACACTCACAAACCCGATCATACCCCAGGTGATTACTTAAGATCGGTTTCACTAATAAACGTCATACCAATACATAAGTCATGCCTCATGAGAATAGGTTTACCAAGAACACAAACAAGTCACGAGAGGTTATACTAATCACACATATTGGTCGTTCAAAAGATTTGCAATGAAGAATAGCCCCAATAACTCCTGAAGATTTCCTTTTCGGTTCATAATACATATCATGAACTTACTTCCTTAGAACAAATGTAAACATTGTTCACTAGGATGAAATCCTCACCTCATACCCATACATAATCACAATAGCATTCATACGATTATGTTGATGTCTTATACACAAAAGTTTAATGGTTAAGCAAGAAACTTCATATTGTATTCCTTAATACTATGTCTATCTAGAGTGTTCATGCTTCGCAGTTTTATGTTTTCAATATGCACGACTTGAAAGATACGTTAGGGAATGAAAAAGTTCAAGTCAAATATCACTAACCTCAAGTGGAAGGATGATGTTGTGGTTGTAGCTCCGTACTTCTTCAATTCTTCAAGTCTTCGCAATACTTGTAATGTATTATCCTAATACTTTCAAGCTAACCTATACGAAGTTGACTCTAGTACATTTAAATCAAGCAACTCTTAAATTAGTTTTGGTTCACTAAAATATGACAACCAAACTTGACATACCAATGCTTGGTGGGTTCAACCGATCCATATTCTAACACCAAGGATCACCTTTTGCACTAAGGACGTCTGACTCTGAGAAGCAAGATAATAGTAGGTGCGGGTGTCTTCCATGGTATAGATTCCCAAGCCACCATCCTTGATAAATAGATATTAATAGTTTTATTCAAATAGACACTTATACAAATTATCGAAATAAATCAACAAATTGATTAGCCTATTCCCTAAATAAGACCTTTTAACTCTCTCAGAGTTTCTTAATTTGCTTTGGAGTCAGATCAGGAAATCTCAAAGGATTCCAATCATGTTCAACGATAACTAATCTTGATTCAAGACTCATAAGATTGTTATTGACTTCATGTACTTCCTTTCGCAAATCTTTTTCTACATTCCGTACTTCACATAAAATTTTATGTAGTTTTAGTAACATATTCTTGAGAAGATTATCATTAAGAGATGAAATATATTCATCAAGAACATCTTGATTAAGTTATAACATAATGAGACAGGAAGAGAAAAATTAGAAATAACATGACGCACAGTATGCATCATAGGATGACCTAATCTAGAGTGCTAATTATGGAAACTGGTAGATTCACCAACACAGGTTGTTATAGAGACTCAAGACACATCAAGTTCATATAAACCACCTTTCCTAAGGCTGCGTAGAAGAAACTTCCCATATATCGATCCTTTACAAGATAAAAATCAGGATGAAACTCAAATAAGACATTGTTATCAGTTGTAAGTCGAGATACATAAAAAAAAATTAAGTAAAATTTGAGGAGTATATATTTTGTTGTGAAGATGTAACTTACAACTAGGAGTGCCTAAAATGGAAGAAACAACATGAGAATTTGGAATAGAAGTACCATTACCCAGTATGACTTTATCGGGACCACTGTATTCTGAGGAAAGATGTAGGCGAGAAAAATCATTGGTGATATGATCAGTTGCTCCACTGTCAGAAACTCAATGAGGCATAAAAGTTGATCTTTGTGCTTGAGTTATATAGGTAGTGAAAAAGCGGGGGTACACCAACCACACCCAATATTTATTTTGACAATCTGAATAGAAAAACTACAATATACTTTCAAGAGAATCAACTAGACAGACAGACTCAATCTAGAGAAATTTATATCAAAGAGTTTTATATCTCTATCTCTCAATTCAATCTGTAATCATAAAATAGGAACTTGCATGCCCGATTGAATATAAGAGAAATAACTTAAATGGTACCAAAGACCAATGTTCAAGGATCAATTAGTTTCAATCAACAACCAAAGGTTGGATTTGCCAATTGATCAATTCAACGCACAACCTATGATATTTCAATTATATAACAAAATATAATGCGGAAAAATATAACACAGACAACAAAAGTTTTGTTAACGAGGAAACTGAAAATGCTGAATAACCCCGAGACCTAGTCAAGCTTCGAACACCATACTGTATTAAGCCGCTACAGACACTATCCTACTACCAATTAACTTCGGACTGGAATGTAGTTGAGCCCTAATCAATCTCACACTAATCAAGGTACAGTTGCGCTTGTTACATCTCTGAACCCCAGCAGAATTCTACGCACTTGATTCCCTTAGCTGATCTCACACACAACCAAGAGTTGTTACGACCCAAATTCGAAGACTTGATAAAAACATCTGTCTCACACAAAAAAAATCTATTGGAATAGATAAATCTGTCTCCTACAGAAATACCTACGAGTTTTTTTTCCGTCTATTGATAAATCAAGGTGCACATGAACCAATTGATAAACCGGACTTATATTCCACAAGAAAAGCCTAGTATTATCATTCACCTCACAATAATCTTAATCGAATTGTAGCGAAACAAGATATTGTGGAATCACAAACAATGAGACGAAGATGTTTGTGACTTCTTTTAATCTTACTTATCTGAGATAAATCTCAAGCAAATCTTAAAAAGATAATACTCAATCACGATAGTAAAAGTAAGATCAAAACATGCAACTACAGAGAAAATAGTTGGGTTTGGCTTCACAATCCATATGAAGTCTTTAAGTCATTAACCTATAGGGCTTTTTGAAAAACTTAAGGTTAAAGGGGAATCGACTCTAGTCGCAACTACTATCACACGGGAGTTGTGGGGATTAGATTTCCCAGTTGCTAGAGTTCTCCTTTATATAGTTTTTCAAATCAGGGTTTGCAATCTAAGTTACCTTGGTAACAAAGCATTCAATATTCACCGTTAGATGAAAACATGATTAGATACAAGCTAATATCTATCAACTGTGAAATCGAACTTAGCTTGTTCTACACAAATGAAATGTACCCTCATTTAGGTTTATGTAACCTTACCTAAACGTGTACACCATGTTGGCTCAACAGTAGTTAACCGAGGTTAGCTATATGAACACTCTCATATCAACCTTATTCATCTTAACCATATTCAAATGACTCAAATGAAACTAGTTAAAGAGTTGTTCAATTGCTATATTCTCATAGAAGTATACAAGAACACAATTGAAGCGAAATCGGTTTGATTCACTCGAATCAATTCATAAACATTATACCCACGGTTTGCAAAGAATGCATTCCTTATTATAAAAATGTATTTGTTCATGTCACAACCGATTTTAGAACTTTAACCATTCAAGTATGCAAATGGGTATGCTTACTTGAAAAAACCGGACCAAGTTTGGTTTTTGCCAGTATGCGAATAGGTACGCATACCTCCAAACCCAGTAGAAATTTCCGATCACAAACCTTACGCCAGTATGCGTACGGGTACGCGCATTTAGGTTCCCGGACTTCTCAAACCAATAGGTACGCATATGGGTATGCATACTATGGTTCCCGGACATGGATCACACATATGCAAGAGTGCATAACATGTTTATAATCCAATGATGATTAAGTGTTCTAAACTCTATTTCAATTATTGAAACATTCTTAGAGGATGACAATAGCCGTTTTCACACACTATTAGCATCAAAGCAATTTTCAAGTTATTGAAATAATCATAACAAAAAACTCCAAGTCTACACCAAATGATTGTATCACACAAACCATGTAAGATGTTACTCGGAGATTTTCACATGATCATCATTTTACTTTCGTCAAGAATATAAGATGACCTTGGTTGAAGCAAAATCTTACCAACACATATTTCAAGAAATATGTAAGAGACTTAAACTCATCTCGAAATCTCAAATGTGTATAATCGAAAACCATAGTAATACGAATTTTGTATCAATATAGGAGATAGAGTAGAAATAGACTTTCCAAGTCATAGATGAGTTTTCATCTCCACATACCTTTTGTTGATGAAGTTCCACAATCTCTTCTTAGTAGTTATTCGTCTTCAATTTATGAACGCCGTGAATTCTAATGCTCAACTACACAATCTATCCTAGTCCAAGACATTATTATAAGTATGCTAGAAATCAAGATTTGTAGTTTTGATCACTAACATTGACAAACAAGTTTGAGATAGCAACGCTTGCGAGTTCGACCGAGCAGTTCTCTAACAATCTCCCTGTTTGTCAATTTTAATGACAAAAGTATCAATACATATAGATTACAAACTAAATAAACTTTGTAGCTTCTCATCCAAATGCTTGATCTCCTTGGTTCTTCAACTTTACTCCAAATCTTCGTCACTTCCAAGTACTCCAATGATTTTAAATGTGTTCAACTCAGCATCATCGTTGTTGAAGATCCGTAGCTATAACAATGAGAAAATAGTTACTATCAATCATTGTTAAACAGTGTCATAGTATCATTATACATCATCAAAGTCCAATTGCATCACAACTTTGACAACAATACTATGGTGATTTGTATCACTCCCCCTTAGTCAATACTTCATCTCACAATGAGAACCACTCCCCCTTACATAATTATCCGTAAACCATATGTATTTGTAGTGTGAACTACACATTAATTCTCCCCCTTTTTGTCAATATAAATTGGAAAAGGTACGAAAACTATTGGGATCCTCATGAAATTTTCATAGAGATACTTCAAGACCAAAAGAGAATAACATTCCAACTTTTTGAGATGCCATCAAATAGCCGAAACTAAATGCATTCATCAAGGAGTTTATAAAGATACAAGATAACCCCTACAATATTCCACATCCGCACTCCCCACAAAGATTTGGCAATTAAGCACAAGTTCAATTAAGAACTCTCGCCCATAAAATGTCATTCCCGAAAGAACAACAAGAGCGACCTTACTTTTACAAGAAAATAAGGATTTCTTTGGACATTAACAAATCACATGGAACATGAATTTGTGTCCAAAAATCTCAATTGAATTAACCACAAGGAAAAAGATCAATTCAATTGGCCATACTCAACATAACAAGGATGTGGATCAGGGAAAGGCCAATACTGCGTAATAATCAAACATTCATTTTATTTTTCATCACTATTTGCACAATGACATATAGTAGACTTAATCTTTGTAAACAAAAGTTCATCCTTTCTTCCATCAATATTTGCATAATGACATAAAAGGCTTAACTTTTTTAGTCAAAAGTTTATTCTATCTTTTATCAATACTTTCATATAGACATATAATAGAGTTAACTTTTGAACAAATATGGGACAGTCAAGGTTCACGGACGTAAACAACATATTCCATAATAATTTGCAATATATAATAAAGATTAATACTGCAAAAATCATCTTCCATATAAACTTTAGAATTTAAACAAATAAATCTGAAAACATTGCAAGATGAAAACTTTGGCAATAGCTATGTGTAATCACAATAATGGCTATTCCAAACCCTAGTTATCCTTATTAAAAACACAAGAATAAATTCTCATAAGAAGTTTCCAAGACAATAATAAAACTAAAACAACTCTAAGATCAAAACAACAAAAAATCAGCATTCACGTACTCCAGCTTCATGAGTTTCAAGACCTTCAAGATTGTGACAGATGGTATCGACTGCATCTTTGGACATGCTATTCTTCTTGAGACGACCCTTAACATGTGTTTTGATGAGAAAAAGGTCAGAGTTAACCTTTTTCAACTCAGTTTTTACCATGTCAAGATTTTTAAGGTATCAACAAGAAGAAGTTTTGCATCGTTAAACTGGCCAATGAAATCTTGAACAATTTTAACAAGAATCTCTTCATCATCCTCAATGTATGAATAATTATCAGGGGTTTGAGGAGAGGTGTCATTAAATTCCACAAAAGTTCTTTTCTCATATTCTTCGAAACCACAACCCTTATCAAGAAAACCTTTTGCAAAGTTACAAGTTCCCGAAGGAGATGCCATTCTGGACAAGAAAAATAACTTGGAGTATACGTACTCAAGCAAAAAGGTTTTGGTATTTAAATGGTTTCTCAAGGAGACTGAATCTAGGGTTTCCAAAGTTGGTTCATGACATGTAACAAGGATAACCGTACGAACAAAGACTTGACCCATATCCGGAAAGAACCCAGAAAGCGAACGACAAGAACCACGACATTATACACCAATATTTTTTGCTACGTGAATATTTCACAATTCTAGCTCAATAAATTTTACATTCTCACAAGAGAAAATTTTAGAGAAAAAGAGTAGCATTTTTGACATACCCAAAAATCAAAAGATTTGACAAAACAAAAATACCCATACTTATGCAAAAATGTTTGTGAATGATAATCTGGCTCGAAACGATAAGAAAATAGCCTGAAAATCAGAAAACACTTTGCCATCAAGTATGCCTGATTATATCTCACTCAACCAGGAAATTTTGTGAGCGAGATTTCAACCTTGTGATTAATTAGCACAAGTATGAGCCTTGAGCTCATCAAATGAACGTTGTTTTTGGTTAAACCTCTTTCTTCTGATCTTTGGAGGAAAAACCTTTTGATGCGAAAAGTTATCATAAAACTTTCTATCATCAAAATACGACACCTAGCTTACTCTTGAGTAAAGGAATTGATAGCTTAATAATTTCTTTATAACTTTCAATTATCATTTTTAGGTTGCAAATGAACATCAAGAACAACCTTATCTCCCTTTTTTGATTGAATAATTTGGTTCTTCTTGAACTAATTGGTTTAGGAAACCCAATTGGTCTTATGAATGTCTTATACCTTTGATCTCTAAGGTATGTTGAAAAATTTCCTCTTTGATGCGAAAAGTTATCATAAAACTTTCTATCATCAAAATACGACACCTAGTGTGTATTCTTACCTGAAGAATCTTGAGTAAAGGGAATTGATAGCCTGTTAATAATTTCTTTATAACTTTCAATTATCATTTTTAGGTTGCCTTCCAGCTCTTCCTTTTTACCTCCTTCTTCTGGTACCTTTTTCACATCAAGAACAACCTTATCTCCCTTTTTGATTGAATAATATCCATGAGTTCTTCTTGAACTAATTGGTTTAGGAAGATTGTTTCGTATTTTAGGGTACACAGGGTGAATACTAAAACCAATTGGTCTTGACATATGAATGTCAGTTATACCTTTGAGAATTAAATCTAAGGTATGTTGAAGATGAACAATAGAATTGTCATTCAACCTCGATTTCCTCTTTTGTTCACCATGTCCTTTTGAATCACAAAAGAGACACACTTTCTGATCACCTGAGTGATTAGACAAAACAGTATTAACACCATCGTTGGGAGATTTCTTCCTTCAATTGATGTGGATATTCCTTGATTAGAGAAAGATACAAGAACATTTTTTTCAACAGAAAGGGATTTTGATTTTTCAACTGGAACTGAATTTTTTACAGTTAAATCAGAAGCAATTGGTATAGTGGACTCTTTGGAACATTCTTGAATAGAGAGTTTACTCAAAATAAGTTCAGTTTCCAAAGTATCCTCTTTGATATTTCCTCAAGCAGATCGAGTTCGTGAAGAACAGGCTGAACGTTTTCCTCTCGAAGGACCTTTAGAAGAGAATTACATTCATTTACCATACCAACAAGAACATTGATTTTGTGTTTCAACCTGTTGACATCATCAACCTGGATTCTAACAAGTTTTCGAATAAATACACTCTCTTTGGCTGCTTCGCTTTCAACTTCAGAGTCAGACTTATCAGTAAGGTAATCCGGGTAACACTTGTCAATGGAAGTTTGTTTTGTTGGAACTCTAGGTTCGTCTATATTCGAGATTGACAAATCCTTCTCTTTAATAGATTCATAGAAACAAAACTTTTGTTTCGGGTGATGCGTTTATCAGAGATAACACTTCTGTTCATATTCAGATTGCTACAAACATAAAATTATGAGGTCTTAAATGTGTTTGTCTGCTGTGATACCAATTTAAAATGCGGGGTTACAACAACCACACCCAATATTTCGTTTGGCAATCTAAATAGACAAACACCAATATACTTTCAAGAGAATCAACTAGACAGTCAGACTCAATCTAGAGAAAAGTATATCAAAGAGTTTTATATCTCTATCTCTCAATTCAATAATCAGCAAATATGAACTTGCGAGCCCGATTGAATATAAGAGAAATAACTTGAATGGTACCAAAGACCAATGTTCAAGGATCAATCAATTTCAACCAACAACCAAAGGATGAATTTATCAATTGATCGATTCAACGCACAACCTGTGATATTTCAATTATATAACAAAATATAATGTAGAAAAGAAGACACCAAAAGTTTTATTAATGAGGAAACCACAAATGCAGAAAAAACCTGGGACCTAGTCCATCTTTGAACACCACACGGTATTAAGCCTCTAAAACCACTATCCTACTACCAATTAACTTCGGATTGTAATGTAGTTAATCCCTAATCAATCTCACACTGATCAAGGTACAGTTGCGCTCCTTACGTCTCTGAACCCTAGCAGGATTCTATGCACTTGATCCCTTAATGATTTCACCCACAACCAAGAGTTATTATGACCCAAAGTCAAAGACTTGATAAACAAAAATGTCTCACATAGAAAAGTCTATTGGAATAGATAAATCTGTCTCCCACAGAAATACCTATGAGTTTTGTTCCATTTTTTGATAAATAAAGGTGCACATGAACCAATTAATAAACTGGACTTATATTACCGAAGAACAACCTAGTATTATCAATCACCTTACAATAATCTTAATCGTATGGTAGCGAAACAAGATATTCTGGAATCACAAATGATGAAACGGAGATGTTTGTGACTTCTTTTAATCTTACCTATCGGAGATAAATCTCAAGCAAATCTTAGAAAAGATAATACTCAATCACGATAGTAAAAGTAAGATCAAAACATGCAACTACAGAGAAAATAGTTGGGTCTGGATTCACAATCCCAATGAAGTCTTTAAGTCGTTAACCTACAGGGTTTCGTGAAAAACCTAAGGTTAAAGGAGAATCGACTCTAGTCACAACTAGTATCACACATGAGGTGTGGGGATTAGGTTTCCCAGTTGCTAGAGTTCTCCTTTATATAGTTTTCAAATCAGGGTTTGCAATCTAAGTTACCTTGGAAACAAAGCATTCAATATTCACCGTTAGATGAAAACCTTATTGGATACAAGCTAATATCTTTCAACCGTTGGTTCGAACTTAGCTTGTTATACACAAATGAAACGTACCCTCATTTAGGTTTATGTAACCGTATCTAAATGTGTACACCATATTGGCTCAACAGTAGTTAACCGAGGTTAGCTATATGAGAACTCGCATATCAACCTTATTCATCTTAACCATAACTAATTCAAATGACTCAAATGAAAAAAGAGTTGTTCAATTGATATATTCTCATAGAAGTATACAAGAACACAATTGAAGCGAAATCGGTTTGATTCACTCGAATCAATTCATAAACATTATACCCACGGTTTGCAAAGAATGCATTCCTTATTCTAAAAATGTGTTTGTTCATGTCACAACCGATTTTAGAACTTTAACCATTCAAGTATGCAAACGCGTACGCATACTTGAAATAACTGGACCAAGTTTGATTTTCGCCAATATGCGAACGGGTACGCATACCTCCAAACCCAGCAGAAATTTCTGGTCACAAACCTTACAGGTTCCCGGACTTCTCAAACCAACAGGTACGCATAAGGGTATGCATACTATGGTTCCCGGACATGGATCACACATATGCAAGAGTGCATAACATGTTTATAATCTAATGTTGATTAAGTTTTCTAATCTCTATTTCAATCATTGAAACATTCTTAGAGGATGACAATAGCCGTTTTCAAACACTATTAGCATTAAAGCAATTTTAAAGTTATTGAAATAATCATAACAAAACATTCCAAGTCTAAAACAAATCATTGTATCATATAAACCTTGTAAGATGTTACTCGGCGATTTTCACATGATCATCTTTTGACTTTCGTCAAGAATATAAGATGAATTTGGTTGAAGCGAAAGTTTACCAACACATATTTCGAGAAATATGTAAGCGAGTTAAACTCAGCTCGAAATCTCAAATGTGCATAATCGAAAACTGTAGTAGTACAACTTTTGTCTCAATATAGGAGATAGAGTAGAAATAGACTTTCAAAGTAATGGATGGGTTTTAGTCTCCACATACCTTTTGTTGATGAAGTTCCACAAGCTCTCCTTAGTAGTTTTTCGTGTTCAATTGATGAACAATGTGAAGTCTAATGTTGCAACTACACAATCTTTCCCAGTCCAAGACATTACTATAAGTAGACTAGAAATCAAGACTTATAGTTTGATCACTAACATTGACAAACAAGTTTGAGATAGAAATGCTTGCGAGTTCGACCTAGCAGTGCTCTAACAGGTAGGCACAAGGTGCTGAGTAGATAAAGAAATTAGACGTCGAGGTGGTTGTGAACGAATGCTATGACATTTCCAGCATAGATGATCAGGTTTATCACATAGATGACAAGGTGGCAATTGATGTGCACCACCAGTACGTAGTACATTACCATTCCTTTGTTGAGTATCAGAATTGGACATCAGAGACCTTGTAGAAGATGCAATATTAGATATAGGTTGAGATAGCAAGGTTTTGTTTTGTTGTTACACACGTATTTCAAAGGTAAGAAGAAACGTGATAAAATCTTCAAGCTTCATAGTTCCCATTTATGTGGTAAGAGACATTAAAATGGAATCATAAGGATGAGTCCAACCCATCCATAATACAATGTTGAAGTTCAGTATTGGTGACTATAGTATCAGCAAAAGAAAAATTATCAACAATATCACTAGCACGATCAGTGTATTTTCTCATATAAAGATACCCTTTGTAATAACCCGTCCCTCCACCGATATTGTCCACACTTAGCCACTGCGGTTATCCGGTAGTGTGGGATTTTAAACGCATCGCTACGGTAATCCAGCAGCAACTTCCCGTGAGGTAACCCATCCCAAGATTTCTGCCACCCGAGCACGCTTAATTGTAGAGTTTTCTGCCAACTCTGGAGTCAATTGTGCTAAAAAGGCCTCGGTGTTAGGAAAGGACAAACCATTAGCTATATTCCATTCGGCCAACCACTATCGAATATCGGGGTATACCACCACCTTAAATTGGATCAGTCCTCGGATTAGGAATATATATATGCAAGCCCAGCTCTCCGTGTTCCCTGCACCTTATGAGAAGTACCTGTACAACCCCCATCCAGCGTACCTTCCCACCCTCGGTAGGTGAAACTTCGTCGGCTCTAATACCATTTGTAATGACCCATCCCTCCACCGATATTGTCCCCACTTAGCCAATACGATTATCCGACAGTGTGGGATTTTAAACGGGCATCGCTGCGGGATTACAGCAGCAACTTCCCGAGAGGTCACCCATCCTAGGATTGCTACCGCCCGAGCATGCTTAACTGCGGAGTTTTCTACCAACTCTGGAGCCAATTATGCTAGAAAGGCCTCGGTGTTAAAAAAGGAAAACCCATTACCTATATTTGATTCGGCCAACCACTGCCGAATATTGGGGTATTATACCCAATATGCGCATCAAATTTGGAAGCAAACAAGGATTCAAGGAGAGACCAAACTGCATGTGAAGTGGTGTGACAATGAACTTTCTGTAGAACAGCACGAGTTAGAGAAGAGAAAATCCAACATAGAAGGATTCTGTCATGTTTTACCCAAGGTGCATAGATAGGATTACGATCTGGAGTATTTTCAAGAGTAGATAGAGGACAAGGGTTTTCACGAATAAAAAATCCATCAAGATCATAAACCTGACGATATGGTAAGAAATGAGCATGCCAAAGAGAATAATTCATTTCATCGAGGTTGACAGTGAAGAATGAAAGATCATGGCCTATTGGCTGAAAGGCGTAGTCGATGGACAATATGTGAATATTCTTGTACTACCCCTTGTTGATCCCAAGGGACGGAGGAGGCTAGGTTAGCCAAAATATGGTTATCGTTTCAAGGACACAAGGTAACCTTAGGCTTAGAAGGGGTAGAGAAAATTCCTCGAGCCAATGTCCGAGTACGAGGAGCTACGATGCTGAAGTAACTAATGCCATACTCTCAGAAAAATATCGAATGACCTTTAATAAAAGGGTACATATAACCGAAACCGATACATGTAGGTAGGTAGAGAATACCTAGGGGCACGAGACAACTCTTTCTAAGGAACTCGACAAAATATCCCCGTAACTTCGGGAAAAGGGGTGCCTCCTCACAAAGGGGGTGGTCGGAGTGACCAGGCCCAGGCGACTGTTTACCAAAGAAATAGGTCTTCGTAAAGTCGTAAGACCATGTATAAGGGATAACGCCTGCCCAGTGCTGGAAGTTCAAGTAAGTTGGTGACCTGATGATAGAGAATCCGGAGACCGAATCCCTGGTGAACAACGGCCGTAACTATAACGGTCCTAAGGTTGCGAAATTCATTGTCGGGTAAGTTCCGACCCGCACGAAAGGCATAACGATCTGGGGGTTATCTCGGAAAGTGACTCGGTGAAATAGACATGTTTGTGAAGATGTGAACTACCTTCACCTGGAAAAAAATACCCTATGAAGATTTACTGTTCCATGGGATTGGCTTTGCGATCAGCCACCAAAAACCTTTGAATTGGGATTTAACCACCAAATAAGCATCACACTTAATAATATTGATTGTATTGATTGATTTGCATGAATAAACCCTAGAACAAACTATAAATTTATATAGAGAACCTAGATTTAATCCTAAGCGAATAATATATAAGGAAACACAAACTCATTCATAAGATAACTAATATTTCTAATCGGTATTGGTTGAGACACAAGCCATCATAGACTGAGAAGAATTGATAATAGTAGAAATTGTTGAAGATGCGGAAGACATGGAGAATCGAACAAGGATGATACCAAGTTGATTTTAGGTTTATAAAAACTGAATTCTATTAATTTCAATGTATTTGATACGTACAATAGAGGCATGTATTTATTAAGACTTCTAAAACAACTAAAGACGTTCTATCTATAACAGATTCTAGAACATTCTACGTCCTAACAATCATTCCTCAGTAGAAAGACATATCATGGCCCAAATTGACAATCTCAACTCAAATTGTTTAAACAAAAGAGTTACTGATCACTTATGGAAAAAGATTCCACCTCACTCATGTCGAAACAACTTTGATTCACATGAAGGTATGTTACCTGTGGAAAATTTCCATAAGAAAGGAAATGATGAGACAATTTCTGCTAAGAAAATCATTCGGAAATGGTTTCCAAAAACTCCTGCAATTTCTTCTTATGGATGCACTAATAAGGAAATCCTTAGAATGAGAAATATGAAAGTCTCATTGATAGAATTAAGAGAGATTTGTATATCTCTAAACATTCTTGAAATGGAGAGGGTACCCAAATATACTATAATATCTTCGTTTCAACCTATAAGTCTGATACCTTATGTGATCGTCTATGTACAAATTCGAGACAATACGACAATAAGATAATCATTAGATAATAGTTATAGTTCCAAACCGATTTATTATAAAATCATGATCAAGTGATTTGGATTAAGGTACAAGTGTATTTACTTTTAATTATGATAAAGACAATTATTATTACGAAAAGTAAAATTAAATGAAACAACAAAATTTTGTTAACGAGGAAACCGCAAATGCAGAAAGACCCTATGACCTAGTCCAGTTTTGAATACTCTCAGAGTTAAACCGCTATACAAATCAAAAATCCAACTTTGTTTAGTTGAGATCATGTAATCTACCCCTAGTTAATTTGTTCCCTTAGTATCCCTGCGCTTATAACCATCTGGCTAATGCACGTGAATCCCAAGATAGAAAAGGAACACAAATGTTTGGTAACTACTCTATTAATCATTAACAAAAGATATGTTGAGTTTGTGACAAAGCTCTTCTGTTTAAATAAGTAAACTCCTTTGTCGGGTAAGATCAATCAATAACATTAAATCAGGAATGAGTATTCTACAGTAACTCAGCAATATCTGATTTCCTATCAAATACTTAGATACATCATAATAGGTCCATGATCGAGAAAATCTCATTAGACTAAAGTTCGTCAATCCAAATCACCCGAGTATCATTGCTACCTCAGCTGGCACAATGATATGTTACAATTCATCATACTCGACGACCATGCATTATTGCTTTCCCAGCAACATTTTATGCTAAATTCATCACAACATGAGTCACTGAGCATATCACATTCGAAAATTATGCTCGACTCATCAAAGGTTAGACTCACAATCTAGTGAAGTCGACAATTGATCAGTCAAATACATGTCTACCTTAAAGACTCCACATACATGAGACATCAATCATGTCACATGGGGGGATATTCAATAGGGTTTTGGTCAGGCGGCCTATGATGTAACAGTACATCCACGATGAAAAATATGAGTAAGTCGTGCTAACAATTAAAGGGGTTTTGGTCTAGTTCAACCATGATTTCCCACTTCCCCGTTATCCCACTCCTTTGCAACCGTCACATTTACTGAATATCAACGTGTTAACTACTTCTGCAATATAAATAGGTTTAACAACCTATGATTGGACATCTGAACTTAACTCAATTTAAAAAATCATTCAAAAATTACTAAACAGAGCTCAATCAATCTGATCAGAATCTACTGATGGTTCATCGAACATACAAAAGTCTTCATCACATCAACAATCCTTCAATCATCATTGATCTCACACAATTATCATCTTCCCTCTTATATATCGACCCTCATCTCTCTTTGTGACCAAATTGACTATGGAACGACATTGTCTTGGTTTAGGCCGAAGTCATACAGATTGATCTATCGAACTCAAAGTACTCTCATGCAGTGCACTTGTTAAAGGTTTAGGAAATTTTATTAGTCGAGGATTCTCCGTACGGACGACTCTTCACTTTCCCTCAAAAAACAACAAATCGTTTTCCCCTTTTGATTGAACATTGCAATATAAGTTCAAATAAATTGAACTTCATAAGTAGTCAAATGTAAGTAATAAAAGTTTTACCTTCAAATCCACAACTATTTTATTGTTTTTAGTAAATTTCTTAAGGAGAAACACCTAATTAAGAATATATTTTTTATAGTCGATATATTATCAAAACTATTTTGTTTCATGCAAAATAGTTTATATGTTATTAGTCCAAAGTCTCTCTCCTTTGTTCTTTTTGTCTTTCAATTGCCCATCGCTCCAAAATAAGTATGATGCAGTATTAAGTACTAGATCTTCTTCGAATATGTATCTAAGATCCTGGATTGATTGGGTATACCTAGTGAGACAAAACCTGGGTCATTTAGAAGTAAAACAGGCCACCCCTTAACCATGTATTTTCTAAATGGCTAATATACCCTTGTTTAATTAACACTAAAAATTCTGATTATATTAACTAATTGAGTTTTGATTTAAATTTTGAAAATAAGAATTCAGTAGATTAAACCTTTTCTCTGTCTTATGAGTTCGATTAATTTCGATCAAAAATTTCGGTTCTAAAAATGTGAAAAGTCGGAAAGGTCAAAGATTGAATAAGATGCCGACTAACTTTGGCCGGAAAGGTCGACATTTGAATAAGGTGTCGACTAACTATAGACGGATGGTCTTCGGATGAAGAAAACACCGACTATTTCTGGCCGGAATGGTCTATGAATGAAGAATATGCCGACTATCTTGGGCCATCTATCTTATGGTTGGCATATAAATATTTCCTACAATGCCGTCTATCATATAGTCGGCATGCAAATAATTTCTAACATTACCAGATGTTGAAAAGTCGGCAATGTTACCTTGCCGACCTTTAGTTATACCCAACAAAAATTATAATAGGGGTTCACTCCAGAAAAGTTAGATGCCCTGAAAAACGTTCTTGGATCAACCTCCTTTGATAATGTGCATTCTTCATAGTTAAGGGGATTATTAGGACTCTCCATAAACCTTAGAAATTCTTCAGGATCTTTCTTACCCATCAGAAGTAACTTTCTTACAGGGAAATTCTCTTCAGTTTCATCTTTAGGATCTTCTAAAGAAGGATAAATCTTGTCAATAAATTCCAATAGCTCTGCTGCATTGCTAACAAGACAAGGGATATCTCCTATTTTTCCCTATGGGAACCTAAACAATACACAAATAAAAGATATGAAAATTATACACATTGAAACATGGTTCTGGTAAGACAGCCGGCATGGTCGATAATCTAAATATTGCCGACTAATACATAGTCAGATGGGTTTTAATCATCTACTACGCCGACTAACACACAGTCGGCATGGTCATATTCAAGAAAGATGCCGACTATTAACTCAGGAAAATTAAGCTTTTGTGACCTAAAGTCGGAACAATACAAGTCTAAGAAAATGCCGACTAGAGATAAGTCGACAAGGTTGGTTATTGAATACCTTGCTGACCTTGGTTATTGTTTAACAGTCGTCATGTCTGTTATGAAAGGTCGGCATGATCTTCATGTTACAACCTTGCCGACTACCATTAAAATCTTAAGGACGACATCTAAGATTTCAAAAAACCCTGCCGACTAAAAACCCCGAAAATCATAGTTTTCGATTTCTAACCTAATATAACAATAAAAAAACACAAAAAAATAATGAGTTTGAGTTTAGAAATCACTTACAGTCTTCTTTTCGCCGGTGGAGGGTTCTTCTCAACATTCTTAGGGATTGCATTCTCGGGTTTACTCATTCCAACTTTTCCCTTACCTTTTCCCCATGATTTGGATCTTTTGATGTTACCTGTTGAACCTTTATTGCTACTTGATCGTTTAGAATCAACCATTTTTTATAGAAAAATCAAAATTAAAATTTTAGGTTGATGGAATAAGATGAAGGAAGGAGAAGAGGAGAGGGATTAGAGAAGATAGATTAGAAGAAGATTAAACGGTTTTTAGTTTTTAAGGTTAGGGTTTAGTTTTTAGGTTAATTAGTGCAGGGGTACTAAAGTAACTTCACCCAGTTTTGTCCTCCCCTTAAATAAGGGCACTATGTCCATTCAAATCTGGGTATACCCTAATCAACCAGGTTTAAGATTTTTTTTCTTTCTTTTATTAATCTTTTCGGATAATAGTTGTAATAGAGGATTTCTTTTTAGTCTCAACCAATATAACAATTGAGGAACAAACAGAGCATCATTGAACTCAAGCGGTGTATACTTTTTTTCAAAAATAACTCCAAATTAATTCATGAAACTCCAAATAAGCCCACGAAAAACCTGCATATAGATAATTCTTTCTTAATAAAATAAATTCTACGGGTTACTGGAGAAATAAACATTTAATAAATGAATAATTTGTCCAATGCACTAATTTGATTAGAAGACATTCATATTTCATATTATTGGCCATGATGTTGTTAGATAAAAAAAAGATCCAACAACATGGAAACAAAAAATCAACAACAAATAATCTTAATTGTCCATCTCTCAACCCGATGAATTCTCCCGGAAAATATTCTCCCACATAAGAAGTTTTCTCCGTATTTTCCCCCTCCCCATCTAAAATTATTTCAAAAAAGTGACTCAGTACGCGATTCAGCTGTTTGAGATTTGTTCCCTCTGATTTTATCCAATTATTTCCACCATTTGATCCAAGGTTGCTAATGGGGGGTTCCAATCTGCTCGGGGGTGTACCAACCCAGAGGCAATGGTTATTTTGTCCTATACATATCTAGGCACACCCCCAAGTAATTTGGTACACCCTATTAGCAATCCTACATTTTCATCCACATGAATTTGTAGATAAAAACAGCTCCCATAGAAAAATAGAAATTGACCTAAACACCTTTTAGCTATGTGCACCAAACACGGGCCTTAAATAAACAGATAGGTCATACGAGTAACTCCGCGAGACAACTAGTGGAAAGGAGGAGGGAAACTAAAAACCAAAACCCCCTTTTTCTTACCATCAACAACTGAGAGAGTGAACCAATTACGGAATTTCGAATCACATCAAGCTTCCAAATTTCTATGTAAGTAAGATTTTCTCTTCAGATTCGTCAGATTTGACTTCAATTTCTGTATCTAATTTGTACATTTTTTGTGTGGAATATATTATCATAAATTCTGCTCTAGGGTTTCCAAATCTGGTCTCGAATACTCATTTTGAACTGTGGGTGGTTGTTGTTATCTTCAATTATGTCCACTTTTGGTTTAGATTTGTGAAAACCTGCTGTTTTTGTGTATGTCAAGATTGGGTTTTTTAAGCATGCAATTAGGTTGGAGAAAGTAGATCTTAGATTTAGGGTTCAGCTTAAATTGTTTGACTTCAGTTGTTAAGTGCTTTGCAATGTTGTTTGTTTACTTGTAGGCGACAATTTTTCGGGTTAGCTCAACGAAGAATTTTGTGTGCTGATTAGTTATGGGGGAAGGAGAGACAGTTACTGTTGAGGTGCCTGGGAATGGAATTGGTCAGGCTGAGAAGGCGGACGAAGGTGTGATCGAAAAGAAAGAGATAGTTGGCGAAGATGTGGTGGTTAAGGATAAGGAAGAGGAGGGTGTTACTGCGGGTGGTGAGAAGACGACGGCTGTTTCTGAAGCTGTTGAGGAATCTGGAAGTGGAAGTGGGCAGACTGAGGATACGAAGAAAGACCAAGGGGAGAACGGGGTGAAGGATTTGGAAGATGACGGCGGTAAGGTTGAGAATGAGGAGAAAGAGTGTGTTGAAGATGTAGTAGAGGATGATACGAAAGAAGAGAAAAGAGAAGAAGTGGAGGGAGAGACGCAGGTTGTGAAGGCGGCTGACGGGGAGAGTGATGCAAAGGAGGAGGAAAAGGGGGAAGAAGACGAGGAAAAACAAGATGTGAAGGCTGAGGATAAACCTGATGTAACAGGAGATGAAAGTAAACAAGAAGGAGAGGAGAAAATTGCCGAAGTTTTGAAAGTCGATGAAGAAACTGACAGGGAGGAGGAGAAGAGCAAAGAAGCAGACCAGATACAACCCGTGGAAGACGAGAAAATTGATAAAACACCACAGAATAGTAAAGAAGAGGAGGAAGAAGAAAATGCCGAAGTATCAAAGATGGATGAAAAAAACGATGAGGAGGAGGAAAAGAACAAAGACGATGAACAGATACAAGCTCTAAAAGATGGAGACAAGGATAAAAAAGTAGATGATAGTAAAGAAGAAAAACAAGAAAAACCGGCTGTAGTTCCGAAGGTAGATGATAGTACAGAAGAAAAACAGGAAAAACCGGCTGTAGTTCCGAAGGTTGACGAAGAAAATGACAAGGAAGAAAAAAAGGAGCAAGTAGAACAAGAGCAAGCCGTGAAGCCTGATGAAGGAAACGATGAAACAGAAGATAACATTAAAGAAGAAAAACATGAGAAAACGGCTGAAGTTGTAAAGGCTGATGAAGAAGCACAGATAAAGGAAGAAAAAGGCAAAGAAGCGGAACAGGTTGAAGCAGCTAAAACAACAAAGTCTGACGGAAAAAACGATGTTGTGGAAGGAAAAAGTGAAAAGGAAGAACAGGGAGAAGCAACTGAAGTTGTGGCTCCTGTCAAAGAAAATGCTACATTAGAGGAGAAGGAAAGTGAGAAGGCTGGAAAAACGGCTGAGGTAAGCAATAACGAGGGAGAAAATCCAAAAGTAGCTGAGGAGGTGAAACAACCAAAGAAGCGTGTACGAGAAAAGCGAAGTGGAGGGAGAGCCGAAGTGGAGAAACTAGAGATGGGTGACAAAAAGACTAAGGAACCAGCAACACCGGTCGCCTTTTCTACTGACCGTCCTGTACGTGAGCGGAAGTCTGTTGAGAGGCTCGTTGCCACTATTGAACCTGAGCCAATCAGGAAGTTCCGGGTGGAAAAGGTATGTGTTGCTCTAGTTTTCCACTTTTTCTTTTGCGTACTCGCTCTCTGAATTTGGAATGTATTAATGAGACTTGTTGGTGTTTTATATTGGAAACTGTAGGGCCGTGGCACAGCACTGAAAGATATACCGAACGGTATGGTTCTAAGTTATATTTAATGCCAGTTTCCTTTGTCAACATTTCTTTTGCATGAAGATGGTGTTCTAAAGCTTTCTTGTTCTGTCTTTTATCTATCTTCTTAGTGGCCAACCAGCTGAACAAACCAAAGGCTGATGAGACATTCAAAGCGCTTCATTTAACGCTCTTCGGGAGGCATATGAAGGTAATATCTGCTTCATTTAACGCTCTTTGCTTCATTTAACGCTCTTTGTTTTATTCCGCTACTGGCATCTAAATTTCCTTCGCTATCCATATTCAGCTTCTGAGTTTTGATAATAAACTTTGTCAAACTTTTGGTTGTATATAGTATTTGTGCTCTGAAGAATGTACAGATAAAGGCAAACTTTTTTGAGGTTGACTTTGGATCTGTTTTTGCAGGCCTTCAAGAGTAACCTTTCCGAGTTCTCTGGCTTTCCATGGCATGAAAACGAGGTAAAATGATAAGTTCTAGTGGTTTTCTGCTCTCTTTTCTTATTCCTAATCTACGTGTTTTCCGGATTGCTGGATGCAGAGAACTTGTCTGTATATAACGTCTTACTGCCTTTCATTCGCTAATTTTAATGGTTCCATGTGATTTTTACGACTCAAACACAGCTTTCGGAATTTATAATGTATAAGTTTGCTTATCACAGGAGAAGCACAGAAGCAAGATCAAAGAGAAGCTTGATAAATGTGTTGTGGAGAAACTTTTGGAGTTTTGTGACGTGCTTGACGTACAAGCCCCAAAAAGAACCCGAACCCGAAAGGTCTGTTCTTTTACCACTGGGCATATTGGTTTCTTGTTATGTTTAGACTAGTGTTAAATCTTTCTTGTCAGTATTCAGTAACCGATTCAGGCGTTGTAATGGAAAAATAAATAAAATAAAAGCGTACTTTCTACTGCATATGCTTTGAAGTTTGAGTCAAGCGCTAATTGCGACCGCCATGATGCTTTCGAATGCAGGATGAATTAGTGGCGGAGCTATTGAACTTTTTAGCCGCTCCGCATGCGACAACTGATGTTGTAGCAGCAGAAGAAGAGCAGGTCTGTCCACTTGCCTTGAATTCTCATTCAGATTGTGTTGCAGGGGATGTGATTGTTTTTTATTGTAGCATTCTCATATGTACTTCCGATTCTTTCTTTCTTTCTCATGCGTGTTTCATTTGCTCGTGTTTTATTAGTTAAGTTCAGTTATAAAGCGTAAAAGGGGTTCTGACTCAATGATACCAGTATCTGGGAGCACAACCGCAAAGCGCTCAGCAAGAGTAAGCCTTCTGTTCTTGGTGAAAACCATGATTGTTGTGCTTGGATTTAGATTTATTTTTACATGAATCTGTTATTGAGTAATTGGGCAGAACTGGTATGTGCCATTTACGATGGTTGCACGTGTAAGCTGAAGCATTTGTGTTTAATATCTGTTGGGTTTCTTTGTATCCTGTAGAAGAGAAGAAAGACCGTTGATACTGTTAAAGATGAGGAGAAGAAGAGTTCACATGAAAAAGAAGAAGATTCCGAAGAAGACAGAGAAAATGAGAATGGGGTTCCTGATGCATCTGACGACGAGGTCGCCGAGCATTCTCAAAGCAAGGATGAGGACAATGACTCGAAAGAAGAGGTGGAAGAGCCTACGCAAGGTTCAGTCAAATCACCTGAGAAGAAAGAAGCTACTAGAAAATCTGCATCAAAGAAAACCCCAACAACACTTACGGGAACTGAGCATTCTAAAAGCCAGGATGAGGACAATGATTCAGAAGAAGAAGCGGAAAAGCCTAAGCAGGGTTCAGCGAAATCACCGGCGAAGAAAGAAGTTTCTCGAAAATCTGATTCGAAGAAAACCTCGACAACCAAGGTTGCCGGGCATTCTAAAAGCAAGCATGAGGATAATGATTCAGAAGAAGAAGCGGAAGAGCCTAAGCAAGCTTCTGTAAAGTCATCAGGGAAGAAAGAAGCTTCTCGAAAATCTGAATCGAAGAAAACCCCGCCAACCAAGGTTGCTCAGCCTTCTCAAAGCAAGCACCAGGACAATGATTCTGAAGAAGAAGAGGAAGAGCCTAAGCAAGCTTCGGTGAAGTCATCAGGGAAGAAAGAAGCTTCTCGAAAATCTGAATCAAAGAAAGCCCCGGCACCTAAAAATGTAACTACTGTCAGTTCACCTAAAAAACACTCGAGCAGTCGCACGCGAACTCCAGTGGCCTCCTCGAGGAAGGAAAAGGATGTGGAAACAGCTAAAAGGAAGCGTTCAACTCCTTCGAAATCTGCCACGAATGTGACGACAAGCAAGGAGAAAGCTGGTAAACATTCATGACATTTCTTGTTTGTGTAGTCTCTCTCGTTATAAATTGCAATCTTTTAGCAGGAAACAACATTTATAAAGAATGATACGCGTTTAATCCACACAGAGCTTGACATATCTGTCTTGTTATTGTTTTTCTGTTCTTTGTAAAGGTAAAAAGTTGGTGAAAGGGAAAGAAGAACAGGATAAGGGTTTAAATCCCTCCGAAGATGAGTTACGCTGCACTATAGTTCAAATTCTGGATGAAGTTGACTTTAACACGGTAAGCCCGTGTACTATGAATTACCTTTTGACCCCTCAGACTTTCCGTCTCATATTAGTTCATCTGGGTGCACTCGGCAACTCCTGTTAGTTGATGGTTAAAAACCAGTTCCTTCGGTTATGTAATGTTGAAGTAGTACAAAACTAATCCATTTTGTTCTTTCTTTCCAGGCAACATTCACGGACATCGTCAATAAACTTGGTATGTGCACTCTATGTATATCCTTCTTGATAACTCCACTTTCATATTAAAGGCGATAAGTTGAATGTTACCTTAGCATGCTGCATCTAGTGTTGTAATAGAGTTGTTTACTTAATCAACCTTCACTACTGAAAACCTACCTGACATGTTTCGCTTTATAGTTGCTGAGAATCTACTTGATGTGTTTTTTCAGACGCGCACTACGATACGGATTTTACATCCAGGAAGGATGTACTAAAACGCATAACCAAGGAGGAGTTGTCTAAACTAGCCGACGAGGAAGATGAAACCGAAACCGAAGACGAAGACGAAGATGACGGCGAATCCGACAACGAAGATGCTCCGAAACCCGCTGCGAAAAGGATGAAAACTTGATCAGCTGGATCAAACTCAAGAAGCAGGATGTATTTATTCTGTTTCTTATCTGTGTTATATTTAGTTAACTTCAGTGATCACACACTGCACCCAGATGGGTTTTGTTTTTTTTTTTGGTTTTTACCTTGCAGAATGAAAACATGTTATTAGTATTAGTGAAAGCAAGGAAATTAGTGATGAAAAATGTTAAGAGACTGCTCCATCTGCAGAAAGGGCAGTCAGATATGAATGATGTTATATAGATCTGTAACTATAACTATTTCTTTTTGTATCTATCTATCTGACCCTATTTTCTTTTGCTATCTAATGTCCTGCAAAATGTTTTAGAAGTTTAGGCCTGTCAATATATGTCCTCCCCTTAAAAACAACTGTCAGCCGCTTAGCTTTTGACCCTTCTTTCTGCAAACAGGCCTCTGAGGGTAGTTCTTATGGGATGAACACACCTAGAGTTTGTTCATTTTGATCCCACTATGGATGAACAAACCAAGAAAATGGATGTTCAAATGAACAGATCTGTTCATTTGAACACTGAGACATTACAATAGACGCGTGTCTGGTGAAATGGCGCGCATCGTCACCCCAAGCGCTGGCGTCCACCTGCCGAGCGCCAAACTATGGCGTCATGCTTTCGAAGTCCCGAGTCTGTGGTTCTGTCGTGCGCCTATTGTAATTAGGCCCTATACTTTTCCATAGTGGAAAAGCCAGTGCTCTAAATACTTTTACAAAAATACCCCTCTATGGGTAACTTTATAAAAATACCCCTGATGAAGAATCTCCTATTCTGAAGGTACTTTCAACTTCTACACACAAACCAAACCTACCACCTGTCTATCAGTTTGTGTTTCTTTGACTTGTCTGTCATTTAGGGTTCGTTTCTTTTTCTTCACATAAAACAAACCTGAAAAGAGAAAAAATAATCAAGAAATCAAGAAAAAAAAATGGATTTTAAAAGAGGAGACAGAGTAGAGATATCTTCAAAAGAAGAGGGTTTTGTGGGTTCATACTATTCAGCAACAATCTTAGCAAAACTGGCACCAACAAATGAGCTGTGGGTCGAGTATGAGACACTGTGTCAAGAAGAAGATGAGAAGAAGCTGTTGAGAGAAATCGTTGATGTGAAGAATGTGAGACCGTTCCCGCCTGAGGTTAAGTTATCTGAGTATTCGCTTCTGGATAAAGTTGATGCTTATGATAATGATGGGTGGTGGGTTGGGAGGATTAGTGCGGTTCTTGATGATTCCATGTATTATGTCTATTTTGAAAGTTCTAGGGATGAAATTGCTTACTCTGCCGATAAATTGAGGATTCATCAGGAGTTTGATAAGGGGAAATGGTCTGTTACTAATCACAAATGGTGAGTCTCATTTCTTCTTCTTTTCTATTTCCATATCAATTTTGTATTCTAGGGTTTCATTTTTGGATTTCTGATTTGGGTTTGCTCTAATCTTTTTGGTCTTAATTGATAAGGATTTTGACCCTTAATCTCAAATTTGTACCCTGTTTTGGAAACCCTTTTCATGATTTTCCATGTCAGACTAGTTAAATCTGTATATTATGATGATCTTGTGGTCTAGTTCTGTAATGGGTTTGTTTCTAATAATGTTGGAAATTGAACAGTAGATTCATAATTTTTCAATGTCTGGCCTTAATTGATGTGTATTTGAACCAATTTCTACAAACAATTTGATTCAAATCTAATGCACTAGTACTCGTATTGTTGTGTTTCAGGTCTTGAACCCCATTGTTGATGATTGTGCTTGTGGTTAAGGGGGGGATTAAGAAGAGATGAAGGAAGATGTAAGTAAGTAGGAATTGGGATGAGATTAGTCAGGCTGCTAATTACTTAATAATTATAATGTAGAAATTAAGGAGATTTTTAACATTTTGTTCTTCACTATGAAGAGGAGTAGTCGAAACTCGAAAGAAGCTTATTGACATGAATAGTGAAAGTTATGATGTCTGTGTAGAGGACTAGAGAGGATGGATGAGTAATTAGTGTTATTGTTATATCTTTTCTCTGGTTTCTCGGTGTTTTTGTTGTGGAACATCATCGATTACAGACTTCTTACTTGTTAGTAATAACATTGAATAAGTAGTCTTGTTCAAGTACATTCGTTTTCTCTTATTCTCATGTTAGTTCTTGAACAATCATGATTCTCATCCTAGAGAGTCGAAGTGAAGCAGAATTGGATAGTTTCTGTCAAAATGCGTCTTTATTTCGTTGTAGTGTATTTATTAACATGATGTTGCACTGCACTGCACTGTACCTGGACAAATTGAATGATGTGGTTATGCATGAGTAAATTGGTCGCGCTGGGTAGTTGAGACTTAAGTGGAGTAGATAGAGAGGCATGAAGATCATGGGGAATTGGGGATGGCTTCAACCATGTTGATATAGCCTCTTTGATATGCCTGTTGCAGTCAGACTGGTTAATTTCTAACAGTATCTGAAAGTGCACTTGGACTGGCTGTGCAGCAAGGGAGACCTTGCGCTTGGTCTGGCATGCGTTATCCCCAAAGTGCCTGACTCATCCTGCTGCTGAGTCAAGGTTGGAGGAGTTTCTTACCGTGCCATGCCTGGCCCATTTGTTTTAGCCAGTCTTAAGTTTTGTGAAGTAATTCAAGTCTCACATGATTTACATGTTGACTAAATTGGTATGAGCCTTTAGAATTTACATTATGCGTGCTCTCCTATTGGTCCACCATGGGGGTAGAAACTTTGTGGCCGAATAGCTGAAGTGCAATAAGACTGTGGTTAATAAAAGCACTGACAGGGCCATCTCCCGTGCCTTATGAACCATGTCCATCGTGCCTAACAACCACTGCGTCCCCACCAACAGTTTGAAACCTTTTTTATAACGCATAGACCCTCCAGGAATAAGAGCTCTTCTATCATAACACAAATCATTCTCGAGAACCTTCCAGAAAAAGACGACTAAACCGAAACGCTCTTTTTTACACATCTTGATTCCATCTTTCCTTCTCTGGGATTACTTGTTAAATAAATACTATTTCTAAAATTTCTTGAGGTTCTTTCTGCCATCTTTGAATATGCAGATCTTTGTGAAAACCCTAACCGGGAAGACAATCACCCTTGAGGTCGAGAGCTCTGACACTATTGATAATGTCAAGGCTAAGATTCAAGATAAGGAAGGCATCCCACCAGACCAACAGAGGCTGATCTTTGCTGGAAAGCAGTTGGAGGACGGTCGCACCCTTGCCGATTACAACATCCAGAAAGAGTCTACTCTTCATCTTGTCCTTCGTCTTCGAGGTGGTATGCAGATCTTTGTTAAGACTTTAACTGTCAAGACGATCACTTTGGAAGTCGAGAGCTCTGACACGATCGATAATGTCAAGGCCAAGATCCAGGACAAGGAGGGAATCCCTCCGGACCAGCAGAGGCTGATTTTTGCAGGAAAGCAGCTCGAGGATGGTCGTACTCTGGCTGACTACAACATTCAGAAGGAATCTACTCTTCACCTTGTCCTTCGTCTCCGAGGTGGTAATTAGGAATTCCTGTAGTGTGATGTTTGGGAAGAAGATTGTGGTTTCCTTGAATAAATAGAATTCAGTTTTAGTTTTATGTAAGCTCTTTTTAAACTTCGTCCTGCTCTTTTTAATCCTTAATGGGTTTTTATAGTTCCCTTTTCTTGAATTTTAGATTTTATTTTGAGTCTTTAATTTGACATCCATATTCCTATAGTTGGTTCTGATTTCAATCAAAAAGAATCCGCCCGAGAGCAATTCTTTGTCATTAGAGCACAAGAGTACAACTTGTTATTTTGTTTTATACTAGATCACCGCTTCCACAGTGGGGAGGGCCGGGCCGACCGAAGAAAATCGAAACACCGTTATGCGTAATGGTGTTATAAGGCTAAAATTGATATGCATTTAATTTATGGTAGTTTACGTAAATTTCTACAATTTTTTATGCATCTTTTGTGGTGGTTTCAATCAATTTACCCAATGTATTATGTATCCTTTGTGGTGGTTTGCACCAATTTCCCCATGTATTATGCATCCTTTGTGGTGCTTTGCATAATGAGTATACATTAAATTTTAAAAGTCAACATCAAATTTTTCGTAAAAATGATATATTGTTGTTTGTACTCGTTGCGTAGATTTTTTAAAATCCTTTCAAATGATATAAAATTTGTAAAATTCTAAGGCACCGATTTTTAGATATGTTATATTAAAGTTAGGTTGCCAATTATACCCCTGAAAAATAAGATGTATAAGGAGTTATAATAATTAAACTAAAAGGAGGGACATTTTAGACTTTTCATGTCCCAAAGACTACCACCAAATTCATTTCCAATCTTTTTATAAAATTGAACATTTGTGTTAGGTTTCATTTAACAAAAAAGTGGCCATAAAAGGGACTCCCTCCCTACAGGCCCTCCGGTCGGTCGGCCCAATGAATGAACATTATCTGAATATCGACCTCAGTTAAATTACCGTTTTTACACTTTTTGATTTCTTTGCCTCCCTCGTTTCTGGTAGTAATTGCATATTTCAATATCATCCGATGAAAGTACTACACAAGACCCGCCCATGATACCCAAACCCGCCCGTACCCACTAAACTCGTGAGTATTTTGTCCAAACCCGCCCGTTATGGGTGCGGGGTTGGTTAAGGAAAAAAAAAGGAAATATTATCTATATACCCCTACTATGAGATCTCTTGCAAAAATACCCTTATGAACTTTACAAATACCCTTAAGTCTAGTACATTACTAAAATACCTTCTTTTATATAGTGAATATACAAAACCACGACCACCACAATTCAAAAAAAAAATAAAAAAATCTCTAATGCCTACACCAATGTCCACCACCAACCACCACCATTGTCCACCGCCTCCCACCATTGTCCACCACCGCCACCAACAACCGACCCCCACCGCCGCCGCCAACAACCGACCCCTACCGCCGCCGCCAACCATCACCGCCGTCAACCACCATTGTCGCCGCCAACCACCACCACCATGTGGAGTCAACTTGCTGAAGTTGTTTCCATATCTGAGGAAACTAGCTCAAGTTGTCTTCAACAATAAAGGCAACTAGCACAAAGTTGTCTTCAAAAAGTGAAAGCAACTGGCCTAAGTTGTCTCTAAAAAAAATAAAAAATTATACACAAATAAGTGAACCTAGTGTGAATCGAACACACATTTTCTGACATATAGTCAGTTGTGCTACCATTGCACCACAGGTTCGCCACACCATTAGTGTTCAACCAACAATTCAAACAACCCCCATACAACACCACACCCTCCATCTCTCAAGCATCGCAACTCTACCAGAATGACTTTATGACCACAACCGTCTATGCACACTTGCAACATGAGCCAATAGCTGCAGTCACTTCCATGCCCCTACTCAAACACCATCAGCAACACACAAGCAGTAACAACTTCTTGTTCTGTTTTCAATGCCTGGATTCATATTGACTTCCTTCTCAACTTCCTAAGCATTCAACTACTCTCTTGACTTTAAACCATGAGCACCAGCAGGACAACCATCATCAACAACTCAACACAACCCTGTGTTACCATTGAACCACAAATTCATCACAAATACTCTAAGATATATGTATAAGATAATTTCAGATGAATAAATGGACCAAAAAACATAACCAAGTTGCCTCCGAACTGGAATCAACTAGCTCAAGTTGCCTCCAATATGGAATCAACTAGCTCAAGTTGCCTCCAAAAGTGAAAGCAACTTGGTCAAGTTGTCTTCCGAAAAAGGAAGCAACTAGCTCAAGTTGTCTCCAATAGTGGAAGCAACTTGGTTAAGTTGTTTCCAAAGTTGGAAAACAACTTGATGAGGTTGTCCAGGGTAGCAATTACTTTACCTTCCCGACGGAACATTTGTGATCAGTCAAGAAGCTAACCACCAAATCCAACAACACCAGTTCCTTCTCTGCGTACAAACACCAGTTCAACCAGTATCACCAACAAACTCCACCTGCAATCCATCTCCTCAAAGCCATCAGCTGTAGCTAATACAAACTTCACCATCTCATCTTGAGTTGAAAACCTGTCCTAAACATACATCTATACTCTGCTCAATTCCACCAATTCAGTGCAGCAGCAAAACTCTAAATGCAGTTTCAGCTCCTTGTTCACTGCAATTGCAATGCACAACTTCATCCCTTCATCTACCAACAGCTTCAGCCTCTCAGCATCAAACCAACATGTCCCCATTTCATTTTCCTAGCATTCATCTACTCCATTTCAGCTTCAGGCTGACTGCTACATCACACAAACTACATCTTTTCATTGCACCTGCAATATCATTTCCTTGCATACATCTATCTCATTGCATTCAATATCTCATAACCATCAACCTGTTAACACATGCAATTTGTATTTGAAACTTAGACATTCATATAACCATTATTGAGCCAACACAGCATCCATACCTAACACATCATCCATTCTTTCTTCATTTCTCCTTAACTTCAGAACTATCTCAGATTCCAAATTCAACTCCCTTGACCACTGTATGTAATCAAAAACAGATTCAAGACAACGCATTTCCATCAACATCACCTGCATTTTCACTAACCACCGCCATATTCGCTACCATCAGACTCCAATTACAGCACCACCAAAAACCACCCATAAAACACAAGCATCTCTTCTTACCACATGCAATCTAACATACAACCACTACATAAACCATTTCAACCACCAAACAAGATTCAACCCAGAAACCCTAGATTTAGTTTTTAATTTCATCTTCTCTGTTTAACATTCACCAAAGCATAATTGTTGAAACTTCCACCACCAACGCTGCAACAACACCATTACACAACCAAAACTTCCACTATCGAATCTTCAACTCAAATCCACAGGAAATCTGAATCTCGATTCGAAATTATCAAATTGAAAACCAAAAATCAAATTAATCTCAGAATCTGGTTTGAAATCAGTAGAGGAAGAATAACTAAATCATAATTAAGTTTCAATGGTTCAAACACGCAAATCGTTGAATTCAAAAATTACCTGAAATCGAAATCTCCATCTACTGATTCTTCATAAACCCATTCTTCTAATCATTAGCAGCAACTTCATCGATCTTCTCCTTCATTACTGCAAATTGATGGCAGCAACTTCATCTCCCCTGATTTCTTCAGCTTCATCTCCCTTCCGACTGCAACATCAACTCAAACCCTAATATCAACAAAACCATCTTTCATTTAATCTCGATTCAGTCAACAACAACTTCAATTTCACAATTTCACCCTTCTAATCTCTGTTCGATATGTCTTCATCCATCTAACCCTTTGTCCCTATCAGATTCAGATCTACTCACTTAATTTGTTCTTGATCCCCTTTCAAACTTCCGCTCGATCTCTCTCGATAATAATTACGGTGGTGGTAGGTGCGATGCAAATTTTTCTGAGTGGCGATGACGACGATGGAGATGATGGTGGTGTTGGTGGCGTTGGTTGTGGTGGCGACGGAGGTGAGAGTGAATTCCAGTTTTTTCTCGAGTGAAAAATGAAGAAGAGTGTTGAAGTATAATGTGTAAAGGTTAAAACTGGAATTATGTGAATTATTTTTCTATTCATAATTTCAATTATGCCATCATGGGTATTTGTAAAGACTCATAAGAGTGTTTGTGCATGACCCATGGATAGTAGGGGCATAAATAACATTCCCACAACAAAAAAAACCCGATGTCTGTGGGTGCGAGGTTGTTTTTAGCCCATACCCTCCCAAAAAACCCGCAAAATATATACCATTAGATAAAACTAATCCTACCCGTCCATTATGAATTCCTGATACTAGTAGATAGGATAAATGATAACCCTCATTCACTCTTATATCTGTTAGGCCTATCCTCTTCTTCCTCCTCAGTTCTTCTTATTTACCTACGACCTGCAATCACCAGAAATCGACAACAACAACTTCGAATCTTCATTAGAAATCGACAACAATCGAAAAATCAACATATTCAACACTTAATCTTCATCTGTGTACTTCCTAGGTATGAAGTTAAGTAAAACATGTGATTAAACATGTTATTTTTTTAAGTTATTAAGATCTTAAGTAAAACATGTGTATGTGAATGATTATTGCGGGTTTAAACCCAAACCATCCCTGCCCGCAGCGGGCGGGTAAAAAAACCCGCCCGCTGTTTGCGGGTGCGGGGTTGGTTACGAAAAAAAAAAAACGCAGTCTGTGGGTGCGAGGTTGGTTTTAGCTTATACCCTCCCATACCCGCCCATGTGCAGCCCTAGATGAAAGTTATCCACCAATTTTATAGATGGATCACGAGTCTAGACAAACTCTCGAATCTACACTACAAGCCTAATTCTAGACTCCAAAATATAACCTAAGACCTCACTCTCAAGGCCCAAAATGCTTAACCACCAACCCAAGATTAAATTATTGATGTAAATGCACAGAAGAGTTATTTTAAAACATATATCCCAACTATCCCCGGTTGTATTAAAAGAAACTTTAGTAAAGACTATTAAAAACAAGATCCGCGTAGTAATGTGTGCATAAGCAAAAATATCTTTCAATTTTGAACATTTACATAATATTAAAATTAAATTCTCCGAACTCGGATATCTTTCGAAGAGAACAGATTAATTAACACACACACAACTTCACTAAGAGTAAAGTCCTAAATGCCAACCCATTACGACCTTGTGATTATCCCAGTTTTAATGAATGTTTTAGAGAACTTCCCACGTTCCCATAGAAAGAGGCCACACATTTTCTAATTCACATAGGTGAGTCTATCAAAGGCACTCTTGTATCTTGGTACCCTGGTCACTCTATATAGAGCTACAAACATCACTAAGATTTAAAGAACTCTACCTTAACCTGCTTCAGGATATCATTCCATGGGAAAGATGCATGATTCTAGCTCCATATTATTTGTGAATCGTTATTCACTTTGAACCTATTTCTAGGTGGTTATCCATCACAAAATGACTCAATTTCTAGTGGGAAAAAGTCCCATGCCTTTAGAGGTATTTAACATTTTTTCTAGCTAATCGTTTCGTTAAAGGATCAACTAAGTTCTCTTCCGACCTAACATGATCCACATGTACATCATTAGTTGTGAGATACTCTCTAATTGTGCTTTCCTTTTTCGACGTATTTGTCCTTTTTAGTGTTATAAAAATAGTTATGTACTTTGTAATAGCCGCGCAACTATCGCAATAGATCATGATAGTGATTATAAATCTATATCTTGGTTACATATATTTTTAGCTCTGAAAAAATCTCCGTTCTAATTAACAATGGACATGTTGGGTTCTTTAGGGTGGAAAAGGGATTAAGGCAAGGTGACCCACCATCACCAATATTATTTGTGATAGCATAATAAGTCTTGAGTAGGAAAATAACTCAGATGATGCAAACAAGAAAACTAATTCCTATGGTGGTCAGAAATGGCCATATTTTATTTGCAGATGATGTTTTTATTTTCTGCAATGGACATAAGGAATTTGAGAACATTAAAGTACTTGTTTCTGGAATATCAAAATTCTTCAGGCCAAATGGTTAGTAAAGAAAAAAGAAAATGCTTTGTGGGAGGTGTATCTGAAAATATGAAAAAAGAAATTGTAGATGACTTCCAAATGCGTCTCTCAGACTTTCTTGATAAGTACTTAATTAGGGGTTGTTTTGAAACCTGGAACTATTAAGTCAAATAATGTATGAGGAGTTGTTGAACATATGCAAGGATATATGTCTAGTAGGTAAGGTAAAATCCCGGCCTTTCAAGATAGATTGCTTCTTATGAAACATGTTTTTTGTAGTATTCCAGTGTACAACATGTCAATATAAATATGGCCAGTGAGTTATAAAGGCATGTGAAAGAATATTGACAAATTTCTTATGGACCGGAGACCCTACCACTAAGAAGATGATTACATTAAATTGGGATATGTTTTTTGCTCCATTGGAAGAAGGTGGATTGAGAATTCAAAGACTTTAAGAAAATCACTCTTGATGAAGTTATTATGGAGATTGATGGAGTCAAATGAGGAATATGCTATATTTATAAGAGCCAAATTTACTACAAAATATGGAGAATGGATTCAGTATTACAAAAGCTTTCATATGGCTAGGAATTAAATGGGGGATGAATGAAATGGATAGTGGATAATGGTGACAAAATATCAGTATGGAGAGATGCTTGGATAAAAGAGATGACACTGGTTAATATTTTTCCGGAGGATGCACATAAGTATAGTATATGAAGGTGTCTGGTTACAACAAAATGGTGAATGGAACATTCCAAATGAATTTCTTAAATATTTCTATGTTTTTGAACTTCCAGTTCCAAATTTGGAGGGTGATAAAATGATTTGGAATGGAATATGTGAATATGCAACGTAGCCAAAAATTATGAAAGAAGTTACCTCGGGCTTTTTCTTCTGCCAAGCTTCATATGGAGTTTTATTGATAACTTCTTTTGTTGGCGAGCGATGCGATTAAGTATGTAAACTGCTGTGTTGACTGCTTATGCCCAGTAGGTGTTGGGTATCTTCATTGCTATTAAGAAACTGCGAGTCATTTCCACGATCATACGATTTTTCCTTTCCGCGACGCCGTTTTGTAGTGGAGTGTATAGGACGGTAAGCTCCTTCTTAATTCCATTTAGTAGTTGATAAATTCATTAGAAGTAAATTCTCCACCACAGTGTGTACGAAAAACCTTCAATTGACGACCACTTTGCTTCTCTGTCTACACCTTGAATTATAGGAATCTAGGAATTTAGTGAATGCCTCAGAATTTTGCTTGAGTATATACACCCACATCATCCTGGTATAATCATCCACGAATAAGATAAAATATCTTATGTTTTTGAGTGAAGTTGTTCTTGTCGGACCGTAGATATCGACGTGTACCAATTCGAGAGGCGCTCTTGCTCTCCTCAATATATTTTTAAATGGAAATCTATGAAACTTCCCAAGAATATAACCTTCACATATTTTATATCCATCGATGATATTAAGAAGCCCAATTACCATGTTCTTTGATTTAGAACCTTCAAGGATCTGTAGTTGAGATGTATGTATCTTAAATGCCTGTATCTGTAGTTTCACAATAGATAGAGGAAAGACAAAATTTCCTGACATTTTTACTTTTGCCACCGATTTCTTATTAATTTTATAACTGCAAGTACAAGTGCACCAAGTGTGATAAATTAAATCACATGGAAAAATATTGCTGGCTTAATGAAGCTAACTATTCTGAGAATAAATGATTCTCAAAATCAAGTATTTTATTCCTTCCTCACCTCGCAACAAGAATCGCAAGGTATATGGTACGTCGACAGTGGATGCAGCAGCCATATGACAGGAAACAAAGAATATTTCGTGAAATTGGAAGAGCAAGATATTCCACCGGGTCAAACTCGGAGATAGAAAGCTCCAGAATGTTGAAGGCAGCAGAGTCAAACACACAAAGTCAGGTAAAACAACATACATATCTGATGTTCTTTATGTTCTGGCTTAGTAAGTGAAGAAAAGGGTACTCACTACATTTTTTTGGAAGATGTAGAATGCACAATTTATGATAAAATTAATAAGCAATTGATGGCATAGATAGAGGAAAGACAAAATTTCCTGATATTTTTCCTTATAAGTTGTCCAACATTTAATAAGTTTTGAGCTAAACCAGGAACATAAAGAACATCAGATATGTATCTTGTTTTACCTGACTGCGTACGGATATGACTCCTTTGCCTTCTACATTCTGGAGCTTTCCATCTCTGAGTTTGACCCGATGGAATATCTTGCTCTTCCAATTTCACGAAATATTTTTTTTTTCCTGTCATATGGTTACTGCATCCGCTGTCGACGTACCATATACCTTGCAATTCTTGTTGCGAGGTCAGGCAGGAATAAAATACTTGATTTTGAGAATCATTTTTCTCGGAATAGTTAGCTTCATTAAGCTAGTAATCTTTTTCCATGTGATTTAATTTACCACATTTTTTGTAATCTTTTTCCATGTGATTTAATTTACCACACTTTTTGCTATTATACTTGCAATTTTCAGTTACATGGCCAAACTCTTTGCAAACATTACATCGGAGATTTGACGAGTAATTTTTTTTCGTACCTTTGGTTTTTATTTCCACTAGTATTCGGCACGGGCGTATGCACGTGCAAGTTTCCATTTTTGTTTCCATTTTTAGAAGTAAAACGGTGGGGTTCAAATAACTTGAATTACTATTATACCCTCACATCATTTTTTTTTTACATAACTTCTACCGACATGGAATAAGGGCAAAATCGTCCATATCAAAATTGTAGTTTCATGGCACTGTTCATATACAGTGCCTAATGGGTGTTTGCTTTATATAGACTAGTGTTCCGCACGTGCGTATGCACGTGTAAGCTGGATGTGGGGTCTATCAGTTTTGTGTGTTAGTACGTTCTGGAAAATTTAACCTATGGCAGACGCTTACAAAGTCAAGTTTTAAACAAACGAATTTACTAATATATCCTCACATTATTTATTGCTCATCACTTGTGTGGGTAAGGAATAAGGGAAAAATGGTCCAGCCGAAATTTACAGCTTCAAAGAACTATGCCTAAGGGGTCTTCCCTTTATAATAGTTATAGATAACCTCCTTTTCCTTTTCCACGTCCCTTGGTTTGATGTGAACCCTTTCTCGTAATGCGAGTTAAATGATGATCTCCCTAGAGCTTTCTTTTCCGGCTTCGACATTGAAATTTATTTTTTGATTGAAAAACCTGCTCCAACAGCTGTTCCGCGAACATATTTATTTTTTCTCATGCGCCTCGAGTGAATCCATTATTTCATGTACCGAGAGAGTCGATAAATTTTTTGACCCCTCAATGGCAGCGACAATCGAATTTGAATGGTAAGTTTCTTAAAAAAAATTCTACCACTCTTTTATTTTCTTATTTTCAATGGTATCTCCATAGTTACTAATTTGATTTATTAATCCAGTAACTCTTTGAAAAGAATTTGTAAAGATTACTTTTTCTACTCTTTGAAAAGAATTTGTAAAGATTACTTTTTCTACAACAAGGGGTAAGCAAAGCAATTTTTCCTCGAATCTCGGTGGCGAAAAGTTCAAAGATTCGAGGAAAAATAACTTTGCTTACCCCTTGTTGTAGAAACAATAATGCTTTAGCATACTCCTTTTTCTCCGTATCTGTCCATGACGATAGAGTTTCTGCGACTCGGGTACCTTATAACCTTTTTCTACGAGATCTCATAGGTTTGTGAAATAAATAATCTCACCGTCAAAAATTGGAATTAGACTTTGGGCATAATTGAAACCTTGAATGCTTTGGTTAATTGCCATGAGTAGAGTTTTAAGATTACTGGGTTTATGGAATTGATTCGGGAAAAGAGGTTGGTTTAGAAAAAGAAATTGGTTAATTGAAAAAAAGAGGCTTTCATTAATTTGGAAATGTTAAATGTGTACAAGGAAGTTTTGTGTAGCACTTTGGCTTACACTTCTTACACTAGCGCTCAACTCTTACCCATATTCAGTTGAGTTTTCGATGACCACAATAGCTAATATTAGCTTCTATTTATAGTAAGTTCATGACCGATTACTAAGAACACTCTAGACACAGAAATCTCTAGAGCTAATTGACCGACTACTAAGAAAATTCTAGAGAAAAAACAAAAACAAAAAGAAAGAAAATTCTAGAGAAAGAATTCTCTAGATAGCACGTGATGAAAAGTCTTTATGAAAATCAGAAGGGCCTAGATATCAGTAGACTGGGCCGCTCTATGGAGATAAGCCCACTGGAGTTTATCATCCTAGCTAGATAATTCTAGATTCATCAATCACAAATTATCAAGTATTTTTAACATAGTTATATCCACAAAAACAACCCTCGAGAAGATATTATGGGATTAACAAGACATGAATAACAATATTCCTAAACTACAGAAACTGGCTGCGGCTCCTTAAGAGTACTAATTAAGTTCTTACTTCCAATACCCAAATACTGTGACAGACATGTTGCCGAGATCCCTAAGCCTTTGTCAGTCGATGCATTATAGGATTCAGCAGCTAGTATGATGCATGATTAATCCATTTGTAGAGCAACTCTTGTCCCGTGGCATCCACTTCTTCAACCTGGCACAATGAACCCCAAGCATTTCATCACGGAGACGGCAAATAATTTAAAACACTTATTTCGGGAATCTGGAGCTGATAGATATCACTGAAGGACACTTGAGCATTAGAACCAATCCTGCACTCACAAAATCGGATCAAGTATATTAGCCAGGTTCACTAACTATAGTTGGTACATATGCTGAAGATCGATAAATGAGAAAACTGAGCATATAATTAAAAGATAAAAATGACTACGATGATATAAAGAAAATTAAGAAACCGGAGATAACATGCAGACAAAGCAATATAAATGTGACATCCTTGCCAAAGAAATACTTAATCTACAATTGCAATATATACATAATAAGCCAACAACCAAAGGTGAAGTGAATCCATATAAAAGAGGTTTTTCTTTTCTCATCTACAGCTTCAGAAGCCTCAGAAAGTAGAGCAGTCTCTCTAACTGCAATTACTTATGTGTCATAAGTAGCTGGAGGTACATGTATAGGTGGCCGCATTGCACTTGAAACAGAAGCAAATTTTTGTAAAGAACCAATCACATAAAGAAATGCCTCTTACCATGTAAGCAGATAACTAACAAAAACAGCCAAGTTGGGGTAGACTGTAAACAGACAACTAAGATGGCAAATACTGTTAAGTTGAGGCCATGACTTCACTGCAAGCAAACTGACAAAGGGAAAATATTAAGAGCATATGGTACACATTATGTCAAAAGGACATATAGACGGACTATTTTCTCTTACCAATTTGAACTAACTCCGTTCAGATGACTAAATCTAAATCAACAGTTCGCAATACCTAATAGACTTGGTGGATATGCAATTCCAAAACATACAATTTCTAACTCCTATGTATATGCACGAAAAAACTGAGTTGTATGCCACACTTTTATACAAAATACACTACATTCACAGGGTAAAAAAAATATACCACAGCTACTGAAGGGGTTGATTGAACCAATGGGAGCGACCAGTGAGTTGATTTGCCCCTGAAACCAACAAATTTACACAAATTAGAGAGAAAAAAAACTACTAATCTACATTTACATTTATAGAATACGTATAATCCAACAAACAAAGATGATGTTGTACTTCACTACTATGACATTCGAAATAACACCCATATCCATTCACTTCCTAAGATTCCAATCCAAAACTAGCCAGAATTCAGAAATATGGGGGCCTGTATTGATGCTCTTTTCTGTATACCTCAAACAACTTGGAATTATCAACTTCTCTTCCAACAACTCTCATATCTTAAGCCGAAAAGTTTATTAAGACCTTCGATAAGACCTTACAGGCTTTGCAACTCATAATACAGGACAGTGTCTAGTGAATCGAGAAGTTAGGCATTCAGATCAAGTCTAGTCCTAAAGGCCAAGACTTCACCCGCGACAGGCAAACCCAAACAAGTATATAAAGGTCCAAAAGGGATGAAGTGGTTTTTGCATTCTTAATTGTTCAAAGCTATGATGTTGAAAATACTAATCTCGAATTGCACGATACTCATCAACTAAAGCAGCACAGACTCATCAAACCATTATTATCAATGTACTACCAACTAAAGTGACAACGGAGAAAAGCACTATCAATGATCAAAGATTTCGAAAATTGCAGGAGGCCGTACTACAAGGCATCCCAAAAATCAAAAGCGTTTCATTTAGTGCCACATAATAATCGATGTCACAACCTGCGCGTAGCCTTAAAAGAGAAAAGTCCATATTCTCAATTCAAGTGCATAATGATAAGCTGGACTAGAACTAGCTGACAGCATCAAATTGAAACTGATACTACGCTTTACTATTCAAAAGAAGACGAAGACCAAAGTAACAGACGGACAAAAGGACCAAAACACCTGAAACCCCCCGTCTTTCGTCTCCTCAATTCTCACTTCCTGTCCCCCTATTTCTCTGTTCACTCTCTATCTTGTTCTCTGTTTTGTTTCAAACGGGCTAGTGAAAATGAGTTTTTTACTGAACTCCAACTTATCATTATGCACTTGATTTACAATTCAGTGAACAAATGTATTATAGCATCATGTGTTACAAAAGTCTACCTATTCTCTCTCTCATTTGATCATTGATTGTTTTTAAAACTCATTTTAATTTTAAGAAAAATGTAAACATATTATGTGTCATCCTTCATTTATAAACTAATGACTAAAATATTTGGTAGTTTCGTACTAATCATCAGCTACACTCAACTTGCAATGACATTCCAGAGTTTGTAAGTTGCATGCTAAATTTGTAGAAGGTGCCCACTCTTTCTCACAGGCATGTACCGAAATAACTAATAATCATGTCAACACCAAAGTTAAACTCATGTCAGTGGGCATCTAACCTAATCATCAACCATCTACCAAGTTCAAACAGTTCCCGCTGATTCTTATATGTATATGGAACTCACCACTACTTACAAAATTTGAGTAGAGGAATTAACCTAATCACTTATATAGTCAGATCAACCCTATGCATTTAAGATCCAACACAGAAAACAAATCTGCTTACCAAAATTTCCAAGCCCACTCATACCCTCCCAGAGCTATAGAATGGCATCTGTTGGCGTAAACATAGGATGGTAGTTACATTTTTCCTTATTAGAAGGTTTAGGTTCTTTTGTGAAGTGGTTCCATATAGAAGAGGCTTTTCTTTTCTCATCTAAAGCTTCAGAAGCCTCAAAAGTACAGCCGCCTCTCCAATAGCACTCACTTGTGCTGCCTCTCCAACTGCAATTACATATTCTCATATGTAGCTGGAGGTATAGGTAGAGGTCGCCGCATTGCACTTGAAACAGAAACCTGCATCAAATTTTGGTAAAGAACCAATCAAGTAGAGAAATGCCTTTGACAATGTAAACGGATAACGACCAACAACAAACAAGTTGGGGAAGACTGTAAACAAATAACCAGGACAGCAAATAATGTTATACTTGACGCCATGACTTCACTGCAAGCAAACTGACGAAGGACAAATACAAAGAGCATACGGTACACATTATGTTCAAGGACATATATCAATAGCATAATGATACACTCTGTCCCTATCCAACACACTAAAATAATTTGGTTCACCATTGCACCTAACAATGAACTGTATAAAAATAGACAACCTTCTCTTGCCAACCAAATTAATTTTGAACTACCTCCATTCAGATGACTATATCTAAATCAAAAGCTCTCAATACCTAATAGACCAAACCTGTGATAAGACCTTACACGCTTTGCAATTCCTGATAAAGGACAATGTCTAGTGAATTGAGAATTTGGGCACTCAGACCAAGTCTCGTCCTAATTGCTAAGACTTCACCAAACAAGTATATGTCCAAAACAGTAGAAATGGTTTTTGTGTTCTTAATTGTCCAAAAATATGATGTTGAAAATACTAATCTCCAATTGAAGTCAACAAATGTAAGTAGCACAGATTCATCAAACTATTATTATCAAAACTATTATTATCAATGTACTACCAACTACCAACTAAAGTGACAAAGGAGAAACGCACTATATATCCGTGATCAATGATCTCGAAAATTGCATTAGGCCCTATTACAAGGCAGACTTAGTAGCCCAAAAATCAATAGATTTTAGTGCCACATAATAATCGATGTTGCAACTTGAGAGCACAGATTCATCAAACTACTATTATCAAAAACTATTATTATCATTTATCAATGTACTACCAACTACCAGCTAAAGTGACAAAGGAGAAACGCACTATATATCCGTGATCAATGATCTCGAAAATTGCATTAGGCCCTATTACAAGGAAGACTTAGTAGCCCAAAAATCAATAGATTTTAGTGCCACATAATAATCGATGTTGCAACTTGCACGTATCCTTAAAAAAGGAAAAGTTCAAATTCTAAACTCAAGTGCATAATGATAAGTTGGATTAGAATTACCTGAGAGCATCAAATTGAAACTGATACTATGCCTTTACTATTCAAAAGAAGACCACGGCAACAGACAGACAAAAGGACCAAAACACCCAAGTAACCCCTGTCTTTCCTCTCCTCTATTCCCACTTACTCTGAATTTATATATATCCATTGAATCTCCTTCAATTCTCTCCCCCTCTTTCTCTATTCACTCTCTATGTAGTTCTGTTTTGTTTCAAACATGCTAGTGACGATGATAGTTTTTCCTGCTGTATGTGACTTTGATTTAGAATTGAGTGAAGAAATGTGTTATAGCATCACATGTTACAAAAGTCTACCTAATCTCTCTCTCATTTGATCATTGATTTAAAATAAAAACTCATTTTAAGAAAAATCTAATCATATTATGTATCGTCCTTCATTTACAAAAGAATGACTAATATACTTGGGAGTTCCCTACTATTCATCAGCTACATTCAACATACAATGACATTCCAGAGTTTGCAAGTTGCATGCTAAATATGTAGAAGGTGACCACTCTTTCTTACAGGCATATACTGAAAGAATTAATAATCATGTCAACACCGTATCAAAACTCATGTCCGTGGGCATCTAATCTAAATCTAATCATCAACCATCTACCAAATTCAAACAGTTTCATTGATTCTTAGACAGTTATATCATTATATGTATACAGAACTCACCACTACTTGCAAAATTTGAATACTCACAGCCTTTGTGTTTTCGGCAGCGAAGTCTCAACCTCTTGTTTATTTACAGCCTCATAGTGTAGGATAAAGACTTGTTCTGATTTCATATTTGTCAATTGCGGTTTCATGGCACCGCAATTGACATATATGAAAGCAGAACAAGTCTTTATCCTACACTATGAGGAAAGGTGTTATGAAGATTGAAGATTCAGATAGTCTCCAGACATATAGAATGAATCTTCCATCTACAAATGCCACCTTTAATATAGACAGTGCATCTACCAGTTTATCTTATGATAAACCTCCTTAATAGACTCTTTTACTTAATCATCACTAGCAACGAAATCATGATACTCATCATCGAGAAACAAATATACATTAGACGAGCAGCACATGGAACAAAAGCCACCTAATCTATCTTTTAATTGCTAGTTGATTGCTTCAATAGATCATGAACTTCTCCTTTAAAGGCGTTTGCATTTGACAAATATGATCAGGACAAGTCTATTAAACCCACAAATATTTTCCTACAAAACCATTTTAAATCTAACTCATGAATAGGAACAAGTATATTAAACTTGCATCTAATCCATAACAAAAATCAAAGTATATTCCAAAATAAATTACAATTAAAAAAACAAACAAATTACAATTAGAAACAAATGATCCCAAATTAATTGACTTACCCTGTCAATTGCTTCGGATATCATGATGAAGTAAAGGGGCCACAGAACATCTCTAACAGCAGGAACAGAAATATAATGATGGAAAATTTTCCGAGCCCAGCTACATGTTTAATCTCAGCGTTCGGTGAACTAGTGATTATATCTTCTGAAAAATCACCGCCACCGTGGTTGCTGTCCAGAAAAAAAAACCATTTGGATGAGAAAAAGAAACAAAAAATGAAACGATTCGTATTGAAATGAGATGAAGAGGAGGAATAATCGGTTCTCTTTATACTACTTACGCATGAGAAGAAAAATCATTGTTCGATTTTCTTCATCTTGCTGTTAATCATCGACCTCAGAAGACAGATCTGAGGGTCTGAGCTATGGGCGGCGGAAACAATGGAGGGAAGAGAGAGAGGCAGTAAGAAACGATAGTGATAAAACCCTAAAACTGCATAGATGCTTTAAAAAGTAAAAAGTAGGATAAATCGACAAAGGTTAGTGTGGAAATATTACACTCTGATTACACCCCAGTATTTAGAAGAGTGAGCATTATTTTGCAAGATTTTAAGTTTTGGGTCCACCGTTCACATACATTTTTTTTTTCTTCAGAGGCTAGTTAGCAATTTGGGGTACGGGTAGTAGTTCGGGACGACATATATATGGGAATTATACAAATTCGGATAGATCGTATTCGGTCAAAAAGCCGGTCAACGGTTCTTTGTTCGGATAGTAGTTCGGAACGGCATACGTACGTGCATATTTGTTTTATAAATGTGAGTTCGGCAATTAAAATTCGGCTTACATATATGATAAATTGATAAGTATTATGACCTTATTACGAAACTAATTTTATTTGAATATGATTTATAAGATGGGAAAAAACATTTTTGCGTGATTATTTAACAAGAAGTAAACAATTTAATCTCATAAATGTATTATAAAACGAGTTTATAGATTTGTAACAAAAATCAACACATAAAACACTGGTTAAACAATTACCGATAGAAAATTTTAACTTAATATTGTATTTAAATATAAAGTATATACAAAATCAAATAAAAACCAATCAATAGAGGTCAATTCGGATACGTTCGCGAATCATTCGTGAGGTCCATATAATCCACGAACTAGGTTCGGAGTTCAAATAGTTCGGAAGTATCCTTCGGATCCGGTCAGTTCGAATAGTTCGCGAATCATTCGGGAATGATTCGGAGAATTACTAACTAGGCTTCAGAGCAATTCCTATGGGATGAACAAACTCAGAGTTTGTTCATTTTGCTCCCACTATGGAATGATCAAACCAAGAAAATGGATGTAAATGTACAAATTTGATGGTTTGAACATCGAGTTGCAACAACATACGCGTGTTTATCGTAAATACGCGTGCTATCCCTAATAACGTTGGCGTCCACAACAATGACGCCCACGTTGGAAGAAGAAACGCCCAATGCCTCTCTCTCTCCAAAACCCGTTTAAGATATTTAGGGTTTATTTTTATTAGTTAAATATTTTGTGGGACCCAACTCTTAATGATTTACATAAATAAAATTACTAGTGGGACCCAACTCTTATTAGTTTATATTAATAAAATCACTAGTGGAGCCCAATTTTTTCATTTTGCTTTGTTTCCCATAGTGGAGAATTCAGTTTGTTCACTAGTGGAAAATGAGTTTTTTAAGTCTGCTTGAGATTTTTAAATAGGACTTCCCCAGGCTTTCTTTATCAATGAGGCTTCCCAAGGTAGTCTTTTTTCACGAAAAAGTAAATCAAGTCCCCGTAGCAGTCCTAATACATGGGGGCAGTTTAGGAAAAATAAATGCTTACACGTGGACCAATATTAAAACTGTATGTGGAACTTGTTCTTATGGTCCCACTTCAGTTAAGACTGCGTTAGAAAATTGTTTCTATAAGTTTCTAGAAACAAATCTTATCTACATTGTTTCTATCGTTCTACCCCTTCTATCACTTCTTTCACAGCCTCACTTCTCTCTCAGTTTCCTAATGGAACCTTCCTCTCACAGATCGAACATCAATATCACAAATCGAAGATTATTCATAACCCCATCTCAAAATCAAAAGCAAATACTTTTTTTCTAACCCGATATCTAGTTTGATTAATGATAAGAAGAAGATATCAAATTAGAGATTGAACTTATTTTTAACTTTGATTTAGTTTTTACTTGAGATTGTTATTATATGATTGTAAGGACCCTCAAGCTCGTCAACGCTATTTGACTGGTCTAGCGATAGTCAAGAGACGTCTTAGCCGATAATAACTCGATTAGTTTATTTGTTTGTTTGATTGTTTGTATATGTAATGAAGAAAAATTGTAGGGTACGTTAATTAATATAAATCAATCTAACAACAATCTAGATACTTAATAATAATTGGAAGAGTAGTTAGAATAAGTTCAACCATTAATGTTAACAATAAAATATTATAATACTAGGTAAAAATATTTTAAATTAGTATCACATTGAACTTAATTTAACTAAAAATTTCATTAAAGATGTATAAACGATAGAAATAATAATTATGATTAAATAACTATGGAAAATTATTTACGCTTATATACGATTAAGGATGGATCTTCAAATTGAAATAAAATAAATTCGTTAATATATATATAGGATACTTCACATTAATAGCAAAATCTAAAGACTATTAGGATATGTTATAAATTTTATTGCAGACTTAAAATTCAAATAATATTAATTTATCAACGCCAATATTTAACAAGATATAATTGATTCAATTGGAATAAATAAAATCACTGGGTTTAAATTGAAATAAATAATAATAATGATAATTAAAAATAAAGTGAAATAAATTTGATGATTAAATTGCTATTTATATATTTTAGGAAGTAAATTTACAAGACTTACACCAATTACGATAAAAGTTTATAGACTAATTAATCTTAATAAATTAATACTTAGTTAATCTAGTGAGGTTGGTAATTCTTGTGTGTTCGAGCATCACTAGTCAATATTCGGTTTGTGATTTGTTTTATGTTGTTTACGCCTAGATGAATTCTTTAAGAAGATATTATCATATTATTGTAAGAACCCTCAAGCTCATCAACGCTATTTGGGTCTAGTGATAGTCAAGAGACGCCTTAGCTTATCCATTATTAACCGACGTTAATTGATTCAATCTAACAACAATCTAGATACTTAATCCATTTCTTTGGTCTTATCTACCCGATCCAAGTAGATAAGATCATTTCTTTTCTTTTATTCTTCTTTCATTTTCTTTTCTTTTCTTCTTCTCGTTTCTTCATTCTTCTTCTACTTCTCTTTCTTCTCCTTCCGTAGAATTCGAGTGATGATTTTGAGAGCACGTTTGAGAATTCTTGGTTGATGAAACTATTCTGATGATATAGGAGGTGTTGTCGATGTGATTTAAGAATGGGAAGATTTAGTATTATTGGGGTTTTGAGACGAATCAGGGAGAAGTGAAGTTAGGGTTTCTGTGAGTTGATGGAGGTTTGATTTGAGGTAAATAGAGATGGGTTTAGTTGATTGAATTAAAATATGGGTTTGATAGTTTTGAAGTGGTTGATTGAAGTTTGAATTTGAATTAGAGAAAAGAAGACTTAATAATTGAATTAGGGTTTTCTGGATCTTGAATTGAATTTCGATTTGAGTAAGAATTGAGAAGAGTTGGATATAATCGTTAGAGGGGTGTGTTTAATTATTGGATTTAAACTTCATGGATTAGGGTTCTTGTTAAAGAAGAGACTTAGGGTTCATGGGTTTGAATATCAGTTGAAGGAGATGGTATTGATTGTGAGAAGATTAGTAGAGAAAAATTTCAGGATCTAATTGAAGTGCAAGATAATCTAATTCATGTGCCTGAAAGTAGCAGTTTTGAGGTAATTGTATTCTGTGTTATTTAATGAAGATGTCTAATCTCTTAAATTGAGTGTATGTGTTTGGTAATTAAGATTTAGTATGTAGTTAGATTTATGTTAAATTCCAGGGAAAAGGAAATGGATGTTAGTAAGATGATTTGTTGGATGTTGCTATGATAAACAAGGTGACTGGAGTTATTTTAATGATGGTTGTTAATTGCGTCTGAAATTGGTGAAATTGGAATTCAGGGAAATGTATGAGGTTATTGTGGTGGTTTACTGTGGTGAATGGAGTACACATTGATATTCAATTAGATTATTTATGGTCATTGGTGTTGAGGTGGAGATGCAGGTGATGGTTTTGTACAATGAATGAAATTGCAGGTTATGAGAATTGAATTCTGTGTATGTTAAATGAGTATAGTTAGAATGGATGGGTGTTTGTAGATTTTGCAGATGAAGAGTATGAATAAACTGTTGGCGTTCATTGTGAAGAGTCGTTAATGGTGTTGTGTTGGTGGTGGTGGATATGATTGTTGCAGGACAAGAATATTGCTCTGATTATAATTAGAATTTGCAAGTGGTGGTGGTCTGGTAAGGTACAGAGTTGGAGATGGCAGTAAATAATTGTACAAGAGCATAACAGTTTGAGTTGAGTGTTCGGTGGTGTGTTAACTGAGTTTTAGTTGAAGTTGATTTTAGTTTTTGAGACTCAGTTTGGTTGTACAAGGTTGATGGTGTTGAAATGAGAAGTGAATTAGGTTTGGTGGTGCTGAAATGGATATCGCAGAATGAATCAGTGTATGTGTTGCAGGTGATGAAGTTGTTTACACTAGAGTTGAACAGTTGGAACTAGCGTTAGTGATAGTAAATAAATGAATTGTAAAATGAATGTCTTTAGTTTGGTGGTTTCAATGAAGGCTTTCTTAGAGCTGAACTTCAGAATTACCTGAGTTGAAGTTGAATCAGTTGATTGTAATGCTGATATAGCAATGGTCTTGTAAAAGCCTGCAACTGCAGAACAAGGTAACCTGTATTTTTAATTTGAAGTGAATTGTAGAGTTGTCTTAAATGGAATAATTGTGTAATGGTGAAATGTATAGGTTTAGGACAGTTTTGGTGTTGAACTAGTGTTGGAGTTGTTTGTGTATCAATGGCTTGTGCCATTGATTTTCCTTAAACCTTTAGCATGTCTGACTGAATTTATTCAGTCTGACTCGTAACTGTTTTTATCTGACTGTGCTTGTCTGGCTGAGTTGAACCGGTTTGACTCAGAATGACCTAGTTGATTAGTTGACCTAACTCGACCGAGTTAACCCTTGACCATGGACTTGACCTGACCTTGGACATTGACTGTAAGTTTACCTTTGACCATCAGTTTGACTGTTAGTGACCGTTAGTTGACCTTAGTGGACCAGGCCTTGGGTAATGGGCTTGTTTAATGAATTTGGGCTTAGGTATAGTTTTTCTATTTTGATGTATTAGACCCTTACGGTCTAAATTAGACTTTGAATTCTTCTACAAAGTTGTAGATATTCTTTTGGGTTAGCTAATGGACTATAAAACCAACCTAATTCAGTTAGCTAAAGATAGAGAACTGTAAAGTGATAATTGGGCTTAAAACCATTAGATAAACTTATATGATTCTTGTGTGAATTTTTGGCTAGTTTCTTAGACTTTTTGTGTGAAACAATTAGTCTTATTAACAACGTTATGAACTATCTCAGGGTAGATCAAAAGAGGTGGGAATCGAAAAACTCTCTTGATTCATTATTGTTTTACAAATCAATCTTTGTGTTGAAATAATATCTTTGTGTGCTTTGTGTGGTAAAACCACTAGGTAACACATTATCTCATACATGGATATTATTCTTCCTTTATATATATTCAGATTCTATGTTATTTATTATTATGGCTAGGTCGATGCACCACAATATTATTCTTCTTTTATGAAGGATGTTTAGTTTTTATACGTTTCTATTATTTTTATTGTCTTTCCTTGTATTACCGACTTTCGATTAAACCTGCATTGTCTTCGTATCATATTAATGATTACTTGAAAGCTAGTTGTTATTCCTGTTGGGCACCCCTTTTAGGGATGATGTGTATTATGTTGTATATTCTTTGTAAACCATATGACTATTGTATTTATATCATTTGAGAGGAATTCTTGTATATACATATTTCTGAACGGGGCTAGTTTTCGGGTTAAGTTGTAGAAGATTTCTTATTTGAATGCTTAAGTGTTTGATTTAGATTCGTTAGTGCCTCTTTATTTGGTTAATCACTTGGTTTAGTCAGCTGCTAGCTTAGGGGGCGCTACAATGATTAGATTAGATTAAATTGGTATTGACATATTTCTTAATTCGATCTGAAGATATAGATCCATCATCGACGACATCATGTACTGTTATTGGTGCTATTTATGATGGTGATGAAGACCCAAGAAGAAGATTCAATCAGGTATAAACCTAGTTGTTGTTACGAAAAAAAACTCGTTTTTGCTTGATTTTCTGATGCTTGATTCTGCAAATTTCTGTATTTGTGTAATGTATTTGAAGGAGTTTTAAAGCATGGGTTTTCTCAACTTTGGTGGTTTCTACTCACAAACCTGAATCTGCTGATTCTTGGTATGTCTCCAAATCCTAAAATAAAATCAGATTTTTTGTAAATTTAATGTTTGGTAGCCATTAAACAAGCATTTTATTTGAACATACTGGAAGAAGCAGAGTTCACAAACCTGAATCTGCTAATTCATTGAGGCAGAGAAAACCATATATCATCTAATCAACATTAAATTCTCAGAGATTTTAGCTATTTATTTGTATACCTTTATGCGGAGGTTTGTTTTATTTCTCTGCAATTTGTTTTGGATCTATTATTTGATGTTGATTCTATTTATGAAATGTTTATTATGTTTCTGTTTTGGGTGTTTCAGGTTTGGAATCGACAATTAATGGAGCTAAGAAGTCTAGGTTTTGAGTTCTAGAATTGTTTCTTGAGTTGCTGAATTTTTCTAGTTTTTTCGATTGTTTGTTTGATAAAATTTGTCTGGTGTTAGTTGTGAAATGGGGTTTGATAAGAACCATGATGGATTTTGTTTTTGGTGTTTCATGTTTGCAGGGATTTTTCTCGATGGTAAGAAGAGTAATTTATGTAAGTACTAAATTTTCACATTTATGATTTTTGTGTTCTTTGTTTGATGTTCACTAGAAATACCTGGATACTATGAATTGGTTAATATGCTATCATAAGTGCTTAAGTGGTCTGTTATCATACATTTATCATTTCATGTCTCTAACCTTCACTCCTACCACTAGTTCAAAAGTCTTTATCATCTAAATGAATGGAGATAAACAATTTTGTCCTGACTCTGTACTAACCTGAGGTTAGGAAATGATTTGTTGAATAGGGGTTAAAATATTAATATGTAAGATAATTTTAATTAAGATTTTTATGTGGTTAACAAAATTTTGTATGATTTATTTCGAATCGGTTCTCAGCCACTTTGTTCCCCTTAAAACATGATATTTACGTATTTGTGGCAACCAGTTAGGATCGAGATTAGTTTTACTATGAACCATCCAGTTTGAGTTTCTTTTTCTAGTCACTTTAGTATCATTCATCTAGAAAATTTAGTAGAAACTTGGTAATAAGTGGTGAAGAAATTGTATTCTTCGTATGACGCCATATTCTTATAGAATTAGCATGATCCTATGCTCTTGCTTCCACCCCTACATTACATCATTCTAATGATCAAGTTAATAAGCAATAATATCATCTTATCTCCTTCCCCCACATTTATGTAATGTTGATTACTTTCTCTGCTATGTGGTGTAGATGATTTGTGCAAAATATGGTATGTTCTTTTTCTTAGGTAGTTACTGAGTTGCGGGTACTGTTCATGTACTCTGGATTATGGGGACTGTTGGTGTCAATGATGGTGAGCACGTTAAAGTTACTCTCGTATTCATTTTTGTTTAAGTCATGCATATGATCTTGTGGGATTATGTAACTTTAATATATACTGATGCATATAACAATATTTAGATTCTATGGCTGGCAATCAAAATGGGTAGAGTGCTCATTTTGAGAATTATGTGATTAATTTGCATTTGATGGTTCTTCAGTTTCGAGTATATTCATTTTCTTTTTGGTGTAACTTATTTAAGATACACTTTGCTCCATTCAACGATGTGTATTTGGATATTCAAGTAGCAACCAAGGTAAATGGTTTCTCTATTTTACATTCTTCTTCAAGTTTCATGTGTTATATTTTGCTCGTAATTGGTGCAACACAGTTTCAAGATCCACTAATTTCAACATCTATGGTTGTTGGTTATTGCTTATAGTTTCTGCCTATATCTTCTTAAAGTTTTCTGTCTGAACAACTTATTTTGTGTCGATTGCATGTGTCCTGTAAACTTTTTGTCGTCGGGCTTATACATACTCATATGATGACTGAATCACTTGTGATTTGTTTTCTTTTAAAGTCTTTTAATTATGACTTGTGATGTCTTTGCGTAGCTTGATCTGATATTTATTTATATTTTCTCTTTGGTTTTGTTGCGGATTAGTAAGGAAGACTGCTAACCTGGATAGGGAAGGTGCACATGTTTTGATAAACAAGGCAAGGATTGAGTGTCAAAGTCGTAGACTCACAGTTGAGGATCCTGTAACTATTTGTGCATTGCTCGAGGTATGTTTTATGCTTCTTCTTTTTTATTGTTGTGTTGGCATAAGTTTTGATTGAGTTTTTGGGGTGCACATAAAATTCAGTGAGAAAGAAAAAACTTTCTGTATGAATTGAATGACAAGAACTTACTAGATGTCCTGAATGCTTTGAACATCAGGTTACTTGATGTTTGTAGCATATGTATAAATTTACGTGTGTATTTTAGTTGCTGAGCATATGTTCTATTATATTAGTAGGTGGGTCTGCCTTAATTTTCTTTTCTTTGCTTATAGCCTAGATATTGCCAACTACATTGGATGTGAATGTACAAGTATTAGTATCTGAAATTACTTGCACAATACTCGAGTTTCATTTACGCGAGGAAGATTAACCATAAGTCAGCTGTTAGAGAATTGCTTATTTGTGAGAATCATTCGTACTATGCTGCCAAAAACTTTTTTGTTCAACTTCTAATGCATAAAATTATTTTGATGGAGGTATACTATTCCGATCAATTGGGAAGATCAGTTCATCTTTTTGCAGGTTTTAGTTTATTTCATCGTCTGTATGTTGGTTTCCGCCTATTGTAAGAAAATACATTTTTAAGAACCTGAAATGATGTTAATTTAGTAGTTATGTAGAATTTTCTGGGGTTTTGAACTTAGTGTCATGTGAATTCAACTAATATTGTATATCGTACAATAAATTTCAAATTGTGAACGGAATGGTGAATGTTTTGATTAGTTTATGAAATAAAATTTTAGTTTTAGTTTAATGAATTCATAATCTTTGGTTCAGTCAGTCAAAAAAAAGTCATACGATTCAGATGAATCAGATTTTCGAAATAGGTTTAGTCAGAAATACCAGTTAGACTGGGTCTCAGATGAATCATCTTTTCTGAAATTATTCAACCTAGACTAGATCAGCCTTTACTGGTTTAAATATAAAATTAATGAAAGGACTGTGTTGGCCAACGATAATTATTAGACTGGTGAAGGAAGTCTTAATTTAAAAAATTAAAAGAATCTTAGAAGCAGTCCTTTTGAGAATTAAGAATCCATGATTGGGGCTCCCAGAAACAGTCTTATTTAGAGGTTTAAAAGCTTTTTTTGGCAGACTTTTTTTTTTGCATTTTCCACTAGTGTTTCATCCATGTGGATGAACAAATGTTTGAGTTTGTTCATTCCCATAGAAAATGCTCTCATACATTCTGCTGGGCTAAAGCCATAAGAACAAAACAAAAAAACACAGACTAAACCAGCCTAAAATAAGAAAATAAAATTAAAAGAGAGTGGCTAAATACACCCTAACATAGAGTTAAATGCAACCCAAATCTAAAAATCTAAATATTTTCTAACCTTGAGTTACGTGGGTGACCAAACACCACCATAAGCATCATCTCCCTCTTTTCTTTTAAAGCTGATTCAACACCATTAATGGTGAGAGAAAGAGATTTCAGTTACTGTTATTATCACAACTTGAAGCACAGCCAAATACCATTAAAATCCATATACCATTAAAATTAATTAGTAAAGGTGATGAAAAGTTAAACCTATGATAGAACTAAAACACCTTCAAGTAAAGATTTCTACATCCATAATTACAACACAATAACGTTATTTTATAATTATAATCTATGGAGGATTACTGGTTATAGTTTCTTAGGATTCTCTTGATCCTCGTTTATTTAAGCAAATCCTAATTTTTTGATTTTATTTTTTAGTTAAATCGTAATGAACTTGATTCACAATAATGCAACGTATCATGTTTTGGATTTTGATTTTTCTCTGTTAAACTAATCTCCCTTTCAAGTTTACGAATGAACAAAAGAGAGGAAGATAATAACGTTAGGTTATGGTAACTCAACAACTTAGGTCAACAAATATTCAAACTTTTAGGTGTGGATTGTATTTAACTTTATCTTGGGTTGTATTTAGTCACTTCCAATTAAAAAGAACGAGAAAATAACTATACAACTCTAAAATAGACTTTCATATATTCTTATCTTCCAAGATAATCTGCTTGAACTCTTCACAAAGCTGATCTTTTTCCCATCCGAAAAATCTTTGGAAAGGATGCCTACTAGCCAAAAGGTCAGCTGCTCTATTTGTTTCCCTAAAGCAGTGATTAAATTTAACTGATCTGAAACATTGTAGAAGAGTTTTAACTCTTCTCTAGATTTGAAACATGTTCCAAGGTGGCTTAGGATTTTTGGTATCAAATAGAATTTGGTCGCACTAAATTTTGAATTACCATATAGAATTTTTGATGCGCACATTTGCGATAAAGTAGGAAATTGTGGGTTAAAAGGTGTCGATGGTGGATTTTAGACAAGGGGTAAAATCGTAAAACCCCATGACCTAGTGTTACCTGCAACACATTAACTGAGAACATTTAATTCAGATGTAAATAATTAATAGGGGTATTTTTTCAAAATACCGGATTAGGGTTTTCGACACAAAACCCTAATTCCAAAACCAAGCCGCATACTGCGCACCATGGAAACTATGCCAAAACCAAGCCGCTACCCAGTTGTAGAACCCAAAACTTGGCCTAGGTGGTCGTACGTTCCATTGGCACATGCCAACACGTTGCCACTATCCACTTTATATTCTAAGCCGCTACCCAGTTGTAGCGCCCGCAACTTGGCACATGCCAACACGTTACCACTAGCAACTTTCTATTCTAACACTAGTCCAGATAAGGGCTATAAATCACGTTTTTAAATGACAAATTAATTACGTGATTAGGGTATTACACACAAATTCCGTCATATAATATGAAAATAGTGGGGTCCACCATTTAACATAAAAAACTGTCATTCTAAAACGTGATAATTTCCTAGGTGTGTGATTTAACGATGAATTATTATATCATAGAATAAATCCGACAAATATTTTAAGTTTTAATACACCCACCAGGCCACCACTAGTATTATATTACGCACCCAGAAATGGCTAACCCGTATAACGTGGCATTTCTATGAGTTCAAAATTGGTTAGTCACCGGCTTAGTTGCCACAAGTCTGCTGCATACGGTGCGATATAGGTCCCATATCCGTTTTATTCCTGCAAACCCAAACCTGTGCCCGTTCTAAAATCTTCACCATCGTACGAGGATTCTTCGCCACCGTCCAAATATTTTATGCAAAAACTTAGGTTTTTCCTCCGCTCACTTTTCTCGCTCTCTTTCTCGGTATGTTCTCCTTTCCTATCTAACTCCGCCTCTACGGAAACACCTTCTATTTTTCAATTTTTGCCGAAAAAGAAGAAGAAGAGCTAGTCAATGGGAGCTTGAAAATTAAATTTAACTCATTTATCTTACAAATAGATTAATATTTCCCTTTAAACAAAAACCTCTCTTACGGTCTCACCTTCCTCGATGGAGAATATGAGTGCAACCAAGTGGGAAAGGGATAATACATGGAGATTTGTATGGCTCAGAATTGATATCTAATCCTGCAGATTCTGAAAATACAGGTATAAGTAACTAAGTCAAATAAGATCTACACTAAAATATACAGAATCTTCCGGATGGGTAGACCCTAAGTTTCTCTGATGACCTAATTTTCCGCTAGTGTATTATCTCCCAGGATTGGAAATTAGGTATGATCATCAGTTTTAGCTGTCAATTTAAGGGTCCATCGTGAATTGATTGGTTTTTGTGTTGATTTTCTTGTTAACATCTCAGTCTTTTAATTTGAATCTTGTAATTTGATTTCTTGGGTTTTTGGATCTGGTATCTTTGTAGGTAAGATAAGAAGCAGCGAGAGGATGCTAAGAAAGCAATATTCAAATGAAGGAGGAGATGACTACAGAATTTCAATTGTCTAACTAAAGAGGTTTGATTTTAGTTCTGATTTAATTACCGTTTTGCTCTTGATTACTTATGAACCCTAAGTAAATCAATTATTAACCGCATCTGGAATAGTTGGACAAAGGGTTTCTCCATAGATGATGTTGTTAGGTCTTTATACCTGCCTCTAGTTTGTATACTTTAGTCATGCATATATGACTGTAGTTGAAGTAAGAGTATGGCCGAGAAGATATCACAAACTGAAATAGTTGTTGCTGACGGTGTTCATGGTTCATAAATTATACATTACAGTTAGCTTTTTTGTACGTATTAATGACTCATAAGTAGACGTATCCAGTCCTTTTAGACTTAGACTCTTGTATATAGACAGTATTAAGTCAGCTTCTTTGCTTATTCACTTTTTTTTTCTTTTTATTTTTGGGCTTTGTCAATGCCTATGCAAGCTTGTCTGTTAGAGTGTGTTTGGTTTAGCTTGCATGTTTACTATATGAAACGATGCAGTTGTTTTGCTAGTATTTAGTGCTTGTGCACACAACTACTGGATGTGATTGTTTTTGTTCCCTCTTCAATGCAGTAGGATGACTGTCGCTTAGCAGCACTTCAGTGAACTCACAACTTTACATTTGCGTCTTTTTTTAGTCCTGATTACTTTTATTTGCATGTGCACTAACAGCTTTGGCCACCTATCTTTACATGACGTACAATATCACCCGCAATAACTACGCAACACTGTAACATCATTGCATCAGTTAACTCGTAAATGTTATGGAGCTTGTTTTTGTTCTTTTAATTTTGTACTTGAACTTTCTTTGCCGTTTTATTTTCTGATAATGATTCTTTCGATCCCTTGTGCTAGGTGATAAAGAAGCGGTGGTTGAACTAACTAAATCATTAGACAGAAATGGCATAGATATGCTTGTTGCAACTTTGGTAAGTCAATTTTTCTTCTTAGTTTGGAGTTTCCTTATGCTATTTCTATCTTTGCATACATACTGGTTTTTCAGATTCAGTTTATAACTGGTGTTGTTGATGCAGGTGAATGATACAATTGGTACATAAGCTGGAGGCAAATTCTTCAATAATGATGTTGGAGCTGCAATTATTTTGGGAATTAACTGGAAAAAATGCAATATATGTAGAGTGTACACACGTTATTCCTAAGTGGCATGGTCTCCTACCTAAATTAGGTGAGATGGTACGTAGCCTTCACCGTTGTCACTCCTTAGAAAATTTTATCCTAATTCGAATATGCTTCTTCTTCTTTAAGTGATCAATTAAAACACCTAAATAAGGCAAAGCATCCGGAAGTTAAAAGAAATATTCTAAATTTTCATTTCTAATTCACTAGGTAATCAACATGGAGTGGGGTAACTTCATATCGTCACACCTTCCTGTGACTGAATATGATCAGACTTTGGACCAGGAAAGTCTTAATGTTGGTGGGCAGGTAAAGTATGCACATCTTTTTTTCTTTATTTAAATTAACTGTTGTCTTTTCAGTGCTTTTAAATGTCTTATCCTTCATTAATGCAACAGATTTTGAGAAGATAATTTCTGGGATGTATTTGGGAGATATCATACGTAGAGTCCTCTGCAAAATGGTTGAAGAGGCTGAATTTTTTGGTGATGTTCCACCAAAACTTAAAAGTCAATTTATTTTGAGGTATGCCATCCATTCACCTTTAATAAAATTACTTATTTACTCAGTTACTCAGATCTGCGTTTGCCCACCGCTTCTTAGCGTTTGCTTGAATTCTTGGTAAACAAACGCTGAATGAAATGTGAATTATGTAGGACTCCAGAAATGGCTAACATTCCCATATTTGAGGGTGGTTTGGATAAAATTGAAGGACATGTTTGGGGTATGGTTTTGTTTGTTCCCTCATGAAGCTGAACTCTTTACTCATTTTCCTAATCAACAACACCTTCGTTGTACCAGTTACACTTGCATATATTGATACTCAAGAGTTACGAATTGATGACAATTATGACTGCATGATTGATCAAATCATCAATCCAAAAGCGATGATGTGTGATAGAGATGATGCAGTACTTGGGGATGTTTCAAGAACTGACATGACTAAGTGGCCAAAAGGTTCTGTAGTTTCTGTTCGAGGACAACAATTTAAGTTTTCAATATGATTGTTGATTGATTACAATTTAAGTTTCCAATATGTAACTAGGGGTTGCTATTTATCTATGGATTTGTATTCTAATATTTCATTTTGTTGGAAAATAATTAATAAAGTTGAATTTAGATTCACTAAAATCAAATTTGGTTCCACGTCCAAATTCCAAAATTAATTTCCAATACCCCGGCGGTATATGAATCTGGTCGAATTTCAAATACACCAAACCAGAATGGTTGGGATTAATATTTTTATATTTATGAAAATGCCTACACTATAACAGGTTTTATAATAACCGTGATTTTTTTATGGCGCACATCAACCGTTATTGTATTTTACATCCAATAACCGTGATAATTAGTGACGTATTTAGTACGTGATTTTAAATCACAAATTTTATTCGTCATATTTAATAACATTTTCTGTTTGTCATTTATAAAGAGTCACACCAATTAAATAACGGTTCGAATAACACATAAAAATCGTGATAAACCACGTTTTATAATAGATTTCATTCGTCATTTATAACCCCTTTAGGACTAGTGTAAGCCGCTACCCAGTTGTAGCGCCCGCAACTTTGCTAAGGTGGCCGTGTGTGCCGTTGGCACATGCCAACACGTTACCACTAGCCACTTTATATTCTAAGCCGCTACCCAGTTGTAGCGCCCGCAACTTTGCCAAGGTGTACGTGCGTGCCATTGGCACATGCCAACACGTAACCACTAGCCAATTTCTATTCTAAGCCGCTACCCAGTCGTAGCGCCCGCAACTTGGCTAAGGTGGCCGTGCGTGCCATTGGCACATGCCAACACGTTACCACTAGCCACTTTCTATTCTAAGCCGCTACCCGTTGCCATTGGCACATGCCAACCGCGTTACCACAAGCCACTTTCTATTCTAATCCTAGGTTGCCGTACGTGAAATTGGCACATGCCAACACGTTACCACTAGCCACTTTCTATTCTAAGTCGCTACCCAGTTGTAGCGCCCGCAACTTGGCGAAGGTGGCCGTGCGTTCCATTGGCACATGCCAACACGTTATCACTAGCCACTTTCTATTCTAAGCCGCTACCGAGTTGTAGCGCCCGAAACTTGGCTAAGGTGGCGGTGCATGCCATTGGCACATGCCAACACGTTACCACTAGCCACTTTCTATTCTAAGCCGCTACCCAGTTGTAGTGCCCGCAACTTGGCTAAGGTGGCCGTGCATGCCATTGACACATGACAACACGTTACCACTAGCCACTTTATATTCTAAGCCGCTACCCAACAGAAGCGTCCATAACTTTCTAAGGTGGTCGCGTGCCATTGGCACATGCCAACACGTTACCACTAGCCACTTTCTATTCTAAGCCGCTACCTAGTTGTAGCGCCCGCAACTTGGCCTAGGTGTCCGTACGTGCCATTGGCACATGCCAACACTTTACCACTATCCACTTTCTATTCCAAGCCGCTACCCAGTTGTAGCGCTCGCAACTTGGCCAAGGTGGCCGTGCGTGCCATTGGAACATCCCAACACGTTACCACTAGACACTTTCTATTCCAATCCGCTACCCAGTTGTAGCGCCCGCAATTTGGCCAAGGTGGCCGTACGTGCCATTGGCACATGCCAACACGTTACCACTAGCCACTTTCTATTCCAAGCCACTACCCTGTTGTAGCGCCCGCAACTTGTCCAAGGTGGCCGTGCATGCTATTGGCACATGCCAACACGTTACCACTAGCCACTTTCTATTCCAAGCCGCTACCCAGTTGTAGCGCCCGCAACTTGGACAAGGTGGTCGTGCGTGCCATTGGCACATGCCAATACGTTACCACTAGCCACTTTCTATTCCAAGCCGTTACCCAGTTGTAGCGCCCGCAACTTGGCCAAGGTGGTCGTGCGTGCCATTGTCACATGCCAACACGTTACCACTAGCCACTTTCTATCCCAAGTCGCTGCCCAATTGTAGCGCCCATGACTTGGCCAAGGTGGTCGTGCGTGCCATTGGCACATGCCAACACGTTACCACTAGCCACTTTCTATTCCAAGCCGCTACCCAATTGTAGCGCCCGTGACTTGGCCAAAGTGGCCGTGCTTGCCATTGGCACATGCCAACACGTTACCACTAGCCACTTTTATCCCCAACCTGCTAGCCAATTTCCAAGGCATTCCGCAATTGCCATTGGCACATTCCACACATGCTCTACTAGCAACTTTGGCATTGCCATTCGCACTCAAAGTGGAACTTGCGGCCAAGGAATTCCGTACATGCCATTGGAACATGCCAAATGCTACACCAAGCGACTTTGGAATTGCCATCCGCGCTCAAAATACAACTTGTGGTCGAGATATCCCGCACATGCCATTGGCACATGCCACAACGCTTCACTAGAAACTTTGGCATTGCCACTTGCGCCGACTCTCGAGACATCAACACAAACTGGGGGATGCTTTCTTGGGGTTTTGGTTTGGCGGTCACAGCGTGCAGCCGTACACTACGCTCGCAATAAATCAAGGCGTGCAAGGAATGAATACGGTCAATTAAATAAGTAAATTTATGGTGAAAAACGTTTTCACCATAAAGCCAACGGTTTCCACCTCCTCTGTTTTAATTGACACATTTACTCAATTCCTTAATGAGGCCAGGGTATGTTCAATCTCACTTGTATAAATAGGTCTCACCTATTCTGCCAAAACAACAACAAGTCTTGGTCAGGCAAAATACAACACTATCAGATAGCAACTTTGCAAGCTCTCTCAAAATCTTCCATCACTAGCAAGCTTCTACACTTCTGATACAAGTCGAGATACTACCTAGATAGAACTCTCTGGTCTCATCACCCTTCTTCGCTATCCTCCCCAAATCAACCTTTCTCCTCCACTTTTTGACCGAAGAAAATCTGGAACGGCCATCTTCTTGGTTTAGGCCAGAGTTGTACAAATTGATATCTCAAATCAAAAGTGCTCACATGCAGCAATTTTGTTTTAAGGTTTAAATCAGTCTCTCCACCATCGAATTTACCAAATTCGGCAGAGGCGATTTTCTCCCATAAACAAGAGGCAAATTATCATGGGAATATTTACAGTAACATTGGTGATTTTGGATCGCAATTCACGATAAATGTTTTCACATATAAAGTATATTTACGGCCACATTGAGATATTTTAAATTTATGATATAGATGGTTTTATTTATTTCATATATCCCCATTTTTTCTAAACCCCATCCCAACTATACAAATTATATTTTGTGTAACACTTTTTTAGATTAGGTAAACAAAATACACCATATCGTACATGCTATAGGTAACAAAATACACCCTATCATAAGCACTATGGTGTTCGTGTGTTGAAGGGAAGGCATGCTGTTATAACAGAATTTTGAAAAACGAAAGCAACATCAAATTTAACGAGAAAATTTCTAATAAATAATTATGATATTAATAACATACACGGGAAAATTAAAAACCAAATCGACTTAGTTCACTTCAATAGAAGAATTTGTATCAAGAATTACTATGTTGAACTTCACTCATTATTTAGTACTAATGTATCAAATGTGGATATATAGTACTGCTTAAAAGTTCAATCACCTTGATTTGCAGATGTGGGATAACGACTATAGAATGTTGTCATGTACCTAAGTATGATGACAAGATTCGGTGGATAGATTTGAGGATAACCTCTCTTGATTCGTGAGAATCAAGCCTCTCTGGTTCAATTGAACACAACCTGAAGATCAACGTTCTACTTGGATTAATAATTTGATAGCCATTCCGTTATAGACACAAGAACGTATATATCTCTCATTTACTACCCTACAGTCCACGGCTAGATAGCCACCACGTAGTTCTCATCTAACTATGCCTTCCACTGATAAACACACTTATTATTAAGAAACATACTACTAACACCTAACTACACCATAAAAGAGTTGTCATATGATATACGACGACAGATATCTATAGGTTGCACAAGGGGGTGGGATGGTGGTGGTGGTGGGGTGGGGTGGGGGGGGGGGTGTTATAGAAGGTCCTCAATTCTTTACAACTATTCAATATTAGTCGTAAACACAGTTGTCATTTCATTGTATACCACGCTTGGCTCAATTGTGAAAGTAAATCCAAATTACTGGGCAATGTCTCACACAACTCTTCAAGTAGTTGTGATCATTAGTTTCACAACTGATTTATATGTCTTAGAAATTTCTAACGCAATTCCACTAACAGTTGTGTATACACTCTTCTCTCAACCCTTATCTTAGTTGTATGACATACTCAACCCTTGTTTCACAACCAAAGGTATTGTAGCATAAACTCGTATCACAACCTTTGTTAGTGTAGTATAACCTCTTTTCACAATTATAATTATTAGTTGTAATTATTTCTTTCACAACCAAATCATGTGTAGCATAAATAGGTATCACAACCTTTGTTAGTGTAGTATAACCAATTTTTACAATCATTATCTTAGTTGTAATTATTTCTTTCACAACCAAAGCATGTGTAGCAGAAATAGGCATTACAACCATGTTTTGTGTAGTATAATTTTAATTTACAACTCCTTATTATGTAGCAGAAGTATGTATGACAAATATTGTTTATGTAGTATAACTTTATTTTCACAACTAGTTTGGTTATAATCAACTGTTTCACAACCAATACAATGTGTAGAAGAAAAATGTATCACAATCACTAGTGGAAATCAGCAGTTTCGCGACCGAAAAATCAAGTCATTTAACTCGTATCTATGACTTGCTTTGTCAGTCAAAGAAAGGGTCGCTGTTTGAGCGTCTTTTTCAACAATGACGTGTCTCCGAGGGTCGTTAAAAATCTTATATCAACGACCGATTTTAACGGTTAATAAATTATGACTGACTTCAATCAGTCATAGATATAAATCTTAATATATAAAAAAATAGATTGATTGGGTCCGCCTTTGATCAATCGACTAAATCTTAAATTTAACACAAATGAAACTCAAATTATAATTCAAATGAGAATCAAATGAAACTCAAATTAGAATTCAAATGAAAAACAAATTCAAATCAAATGAATCAAATTAAACTTGCACACAAATAATCATTCAATTTAACATTCATTGATTCATTGGTTTCAAATTACACAAAGGATAAAAATATGTAGTTCTGACCAGTGTAATTTGTAGTTCTAGGATTCCATTACAAAAAGATGAACTAAAAAACTATTGATTAAACAGCAAAATTATAAACTCTGATGATGATGAAGAACTTATTCCTACTTCATAATGGTGTACCTGCACAGTAAAAGCCATCAGCTGATTAATGTGGAGAGGTCACAATACTCAAGAAAATGCTTATAAATCCTATGTTTAGACCAATATAAGTTAAAAATACTCTATTCACATTTCAATTCAGCTTACACTTGGGATAAAAACTAACTAAAACCTCTAAACAAAGTACATTGATAATACTTTCTTACAGTTGGTGCAAACTAACCAACATACCAGGCCATAGATAGAGACATCATGATCAACAAAAATGTGAGCTGCCCTGATAATGTCAGAATAGAATGCCCATGAACTAGTGGTTGAAAGACATCAAGAGGATAAAGAGTCATGTTTCCCACACCAGTAGTACGCTTCTCTTTGCAGACTGCACAAAGATAAATGATAGAACTTTTAGTGTTAATTAACTAATTTAACGCAAGTTCCACTGAAATGTGAAAAATGAAGGAAAAACAAAACAAGCAAAGGTAATGAGATCAATGAGGAAGCTAATGTACAAGCTCAGGTATGAGTTCATTCAGAGGCATGGATTAAGAATAAAAAAAATCAGAGGCAAGTGTAAGACAATAGAGTTGTACAAGTAAATACCATGAGTGTTGATGATCAATTACAAGAACCCAGTTAATGAATGTACACAATATGATATTTTGGATAACCTGCGTGTTGATACCAGAATCTCTACAAGTGTTCGCTTTTGATTCAGAAAGGAGATCAAAGCATTTCAATAATAAAACCTACTGCCAACCATGTAAGCCTTTAGCGGTTGAAAGAGACAAATGAGAAATAATAATGAGGGGACAATCAGACGAGAAATAAGAGTTTGGTACTAAGCTTATATTGAAGCTTAATACCAAACTTCTATTAATTATAACTATACCTTCGTATACGGGCCTGGTCTTCTGTGCTTGTGTTCAAGAGGTATCTGTGCAAAACTTTCAAATATGGATACAATTAAGGAAGGCAAAGTCATAAAGGTTTGGAACAGAACTATGATACTATAATATAATCTAATGAGAACCAACAAGATGGGGAGAGAGAGGATTGTATCTAACAACTACCAAAGCAAGGTCATATTTCATATCATCACTACACCAAATCGACGGTTTTGAGACATATATAAATGTTGCCCTTATTTTTTGAGACACATACAAGTGTCTCAATTTTGGCGTAGGGAATGCTTTGAGACGAATTTAAAGACGCTTATAAATGTCTCTAAATTAATTTAAGCGACACTTATAAGTGTCTCAATTAATTTTTAAGAGACACCTATAATTAATATAAACGACACTTATATATGTCTCAAATAAAATTAGCTTTTAAAAAAAATCATAATTTTCCAATTGGGAATTCCAAAATCAAAACTATTTCCTGCACCTCCATTTTTTAATTTTCTGTACACCAATACAAGTCGGAATTCCATTCCCATTCAAATATTAACACTACCATCAAAAATGAAGTCTTAACATTTAATATCTTCAAGGAAAAAATTAAAAATGAAAGATGGAATACAAGAGAAGATGTTGAAAATGACTCAAGTTACTTATCGGAAATAAAAGATGTTGAACATAATCGAACAGAAAATTTAAATGCCAAAGACTTGAAAGTCATCTAGTTTAGAACCTTGCGTAATGGGAATTTCGAATGATAAATTGAGTTCCTTGTTGTCTCACAAGTAGCGCAAGCAATGATCTTCCATACCTGAAAAAAATAATGGAGTTCTGTAAGAAACATTGACAATTATGATTCATGGAAAAATGGCACTGCCAAGAATCAATCAAAATAAATGAAGGGCGCCGTTACGGTAAACCATTAAGAAATTTCCATCTGCACGACAAGATAAAACAAAAGATTGCAGATAGAATGTGCATCGATACATGCAATTTTTCTCCATTAATTTATCTGAATAATCAATGCCGCTTGCACATCATCTTAGCCATACAATGTAGACATATATTGCATGCATGCACTATCAACCGTGAGCAAAAACACATCTAATCTTCATAAACATGCACACAAAACATGAAACATATCTAACATCCAGGTGGATAGGGTCTTCGCATTAACTTTGATTCAGAAATAATTGAGCAAATCATAGCATACTAACTGAATAGTAGACATAATTCCTTAAAATATGAGACATAATGCCTTACAACCATAAGCATGCTAAGTGCGTGCTCTCTCACCTTCCATATCGCGAAGTCATTTTGACTTCCTTTTGTTGCAGATTACATTGTCCTGAACTCCTCGCCGCCACCAGCTAGATTGTCCTCCTGGTTTTCTCCAAAATAGCAGGCCATAAGATGGGAATTTGTCAACCTAAAAGTAGACATGTCCGTCACAGAGATAAGCATATCCATTTTGTATAATCTGCTAGAAAGAACCAGATCAAATTTCAAAGTCACATGTCTAAACCCCTGCATACAAACAAAGGAAATGAACCAAAGGGCAGGGATTTAATATGATCACCGGCACCCACCCACCCATCCATGACCCATCTTTTATCCTCATTAAAAGAAAATCAAAGACGAATAAAGAATGTACAAAATTTCCTAAGACACGCCAACACCCAAAAGATCATTAAGAAAATCACCACCTGAAGAGCTAGGAGGTGGTGCATCATCTGAATCCAGATCAAGTAAATTTACAAGTGGAGAGCAGTGCTTTTGTCAACTCCATTGGGAATATTAAGCGAAGCTCCTGTTGAAGTTGAACCAGTTCTTGACAAAGTACCAGGCCTCTTTCCACTATAAGTTGTTTCATCTCGAACAGGCATCCGCTCAACCAATGCACCAAGACATTCGTCCAACAGTTTAGTGCAAACGAATGGATTCGGCACATTCCGCAATAAATATATCTGTGATTTAAAATAGTCACATAACCACCGATATTCGTGCTTAGCAACTATAGAGTTAAACTCGATGGATCTTTGTCGCAATTCAAGCACCAGGCTCCCTTTGTTCTGAACAATAATATCCCTTATCCTCCTACACATATCATGATAAAATGCATAATCGTTCCAGATAAAATAGCACAAACAGATGCATAATCATCTTAGAGTAGAACCATTAATTGTTGAGAGGTCAGAACACACAAGAATGCTAAGTCCAATCCATTAACTAATGTCATGTCATAGGATGAGTGCAAAAAGAATTTAACAAGATCGAAGCTAACAACATACGTCCATAACTTATATGAAATGCCCAATTACCATTAATTAACAGCATCAGAAGCTAATTACTAAGAATGCAGTTTTTAAACAGCATCATCAAAATGGATGAGTGCAAAAAAGAATTCGCGGGTATTCATCACAATCATATGAAAAGAGGAAACATGAAGAGGAATTCTTGCTCTAAACCTTGTAATAGACGACAATACCAAATTCTTTCAACCCATCGTTCAAAGAAAAGTGGCTTTTGTATGAGAAACTATTGCTATTCAATTGGCCTAAACGCTCTTAAACATTAACAATCACAAAAGCAAACGATAATTATAGCACCCGTGTAGCTACGCTTTCATCAAAAAGGCAACATAGCACTCACAAATCCAGGAACTAGAGCTTTCTTCTTTCCATCCATATATATGACAAAAATCAAAACAAATTCTACTTAATAATAACCAATAGAGAAGAGTTACCATTTCTACTACCTTATCCACAAACAAAAATAGTTCATCTTTAAGCAATTTTACTTATATCCTACTAAGTATAAACCTAATTCTCTTACAAATTGTACAAACATACATGAATTGGAAAATTCAAAACAAACCCAATTTAAATTGGAACCCAAAACAGTTGAATTAATGACTAAAAAGATAGGAAAGAGACAAAAAAAAAAATCACTCTAAATTGATAAAATCTAGAGAGAATAATACCACACGAGCTATATTGTTCATGAGAATAAGCTCAAACTAAACTAAAAACAAGTAATAAAGTTAGGGTTTTATACCCGAATCTTCTTGGATTTGTCCCTCAATCTTCTTCTCCAATTTCAAAATCGAAAGTTAAATAATCTATTTCTAGGGTTTACGAAATACAAATACACGAGAATATGTAAAAGGATTTCATACCCGAGAGAATACAACAAACAAATAGGGTTAGAGGTAATACCGAATCACCAAAGATTTTACTTCAATCTTCTTCTCTGCAAATTTCAAAAAAAAGAAATTAGAAATCAAGAATTTTAGGGTTCATCAATAAATATAATTTCGATTTCGTAAAAGGTATATTTCTTACCCGATGATAGAGATTTCTAGGGTTTCTAATTCTTCAATTAAATCTTCTTCGAGAGTTTCAAGCTAAGAGCATCAGTTGAAGTTTCAAGATAGATATTTGTAAATTAGGTTTTTTATAAGGGTTTTTAGGTCAACAAATCATACATCGGTTGAAGCATTTGGTTTTGTTTCGGTTTCGATTTGATTTAGGTTTCATTACTCGAAATTTCTTAAGCGTTTTGTCCTGTTTTTTTTTTTTAAATTTGCGAGAGAAAAAAGTTCGAGAAGGAGTCGAGTGAGGAGAGAGAGTTCGACGAGTGTTTTTTTTTTGGAAACCAAGACGAGTGGCTTTATTGTTCTAAGGACCAGATGTTTATTAAATTAAATGTTGTCCTAATTTAAAAAAACGAAAATTAAGGTGGGAACTAAATTAAATGGTGGGAATAAATGTGAATCGAGTTCCAATTTTTTGGTGTGAGACAAAGATTTGGGGGGGGGGGGATTTTGAGGGTGAACTAATGTTGGGGGGAAATTTGAGGGGGAAAAATGTTGGGGGGAAATTTAAGGGGGAAAATAATTTGAGAGATTTAGAAAATTAAAAAGGGATGGAATTATAGTGAAAAAGAAATGATAAATAGATATATTAAAATAATTAAATTTTGTAGAGACACATTTTAAGACACTTGTATGTGTAGTTGAAAAATCAGAATTAAAGCTACTCATATTTTTTATTTGAGACTCTTATATGAGTGGAATCACTAAAGACATATATATGTGTCTCAAACCCAAAAATCAATATGTCTCAAAATGGGCCATATGGTGTAGTGCATGCAATTTTTACATGCAATAATAATACTGGTCACAAAGAACAGAGATCTGACTTAAAACCGAATATGCTTCAAGATCATGTGTGAATTAGTTCTCAGAATCTATTGAGAGAGCCTAATACTGCATACAAATAAACTGGAAAGTACATAATATGTAAAAGATTTGGAAAGGATACTAGAAGTAGTGGAAAATAGAAGATCCAGTTGGTGCAAGAGTGGATTCCAGGCTCATCAAAGTCACGCATAATTTCATCTACTTGTGCATCCTGAAGCTGCAATCAAAAATGAACACTAAACCAATTAAACGATGCCAAACGCAAAAGAAAAAACAATCCGAATTTCAACAAATACACACTTAACCAATTCATATCGAAACAAATGTATGTAATCAAAAATCATGTATGGATCGGGACACAAATGTTCTCAATACGGCCTTATAAAATATTTCACTACTTACCAACCTGCTTTGTGAACGAGAACTCTTCACAATAATCACCATGACTTCTTTCTTTGGCTTCAACTTTCTCAGGATTACACACAAACTTTCTTGCATGCACATGACACAAACTTAAACAATTAAGTTATACTCTACAATCTAGATTTTGTTTTCTTTGCAAGATATTTATCATGGAATAGTCTGGCTCGTTTTGGTTCGATACGATAAAAATGAAATTGTATTAGATAACTAAGCTAATAGAACTCTATCATGTAGATGCACACGTATGTATACATATGAAGTATCATCTGAAAACCAAATATTAACTTCGCTTCGGGAATCTCAAAATCATTTTAAACATTTGTTCGTATAATAATTGACCAGCAAGGTAGAAAAAACTGAAACATCAGTAATAACCATTACCACAACATCTCAGGAGATGTTGTGTTCTAACATAAAATAGATGGATTGAGCTAACTGAAACACTAATAAACAAACTCACTTAAGTATACAATGGGATAAATATTTCGCAAGTCCAAGAGATGCATGCTGGTTTTATATAATTGACCTCCTACCGATGCATTAGCCCGTACTTCATTGGACATTTTGAATTCAATTTACGCTTAGGCTAAGAAACAACCAAAACATCTAAACAAAAACTGAATTCTCACATTGTAAGTTCTAACTTAGCATTTTTTAAATTAGGTAAACGATATTGATTTCTTACAATCATGCGTGACTAAGCTAATGAACACCAGATACATCCCGATTTTGAGATCCCCTACTCGAAGTCGGACTTGGAACTACAAAGATACATCCTGATTTTGGAGGCGAGACCATGGTTATCCCTCAATATAGCTGCTGCTTCGTGATTTGAAGGATCCTCCTGATTAGGATGATGCACTTATTCGCAAACTGTTAGGATGTAATCTTAAGCAAAACAACATGCATGATACAATACTCTTAAGGATGAAAAAGAAGCCTATGCATTCATGTCAATTTTGGTATAAAGAAGGGAGAAAATCACTAAGGCCTTGCTTCAGCAGATTAAAATCGTTCCACGGTATATATGGACACATTAAAAAAAAAATTAAAAGAATGTAAGGGATAATGGCAAGCATTTAACTTCAAAGACAATGGTGTTAACATCAATGAAGAACGTTATATTAATATACATAGAAGTACAAACAAGAAGTAAGAGGAACACCACATATCTTTTACTATATTAGAAATCAGAAACATACCGTAAAAATATATTTGAGTCCATAGATGACTGTGTTTATGTTGATGGCAAGTTTAAGTCTTCACGTAAGATATCGAGGCAGACATTTCTTTCCAACTCAATTTTGGGATGGTAAACCTGCGAGTAAGAAATTCTCATAAGACATAGGCACAGGGTAGCACTATGTAAACCTATTAAATGCACCAGAAAATAAACCACTAAAAGAATGGTCATTGGAGAAAAATCTACCTTTTTCTTGCACTTGACTTTTGGTGCTTCGTGAGGGTATGTAGGGGATACTTGGAAAGTAAACTCAAAATTACCACTCTTGTACACATAAAACAAGTTCAAATCATACCACTAGAAAGTAAATATATTAAAAGGATGCGACTGTTTCATTATCTCAAAATGTCAATAGTTTTCTTCATGCAGATCATTAGGTTCAACAAAAAAATCACACACTTGTAGTATACTTCATCAGGTCGAATGCTAACCTCGAAGTTCATCCCATTAGGAAATGATATTTTAGTAGTTTGGGGAAGATTCTACTACCAACACGACAAGTACAATGTGAAAACCCACTACTTATTCAAATTCAAGCTTAGCCATCAAAATATGAACTCATATTCTAACCCTAAACATATATGTCAACTGAACACATACGTGACTAATGTTTTTGTAAATTGAGCTAACAGGGTATCATAATTAGACTTCACTATTGATAGTTCCGCACTTCAATAGAACAAACAGATTGTAAAAAACATTATGCAGTCAGAAATGTTAATGCTTACCTAAATCTAAAGTTTTTTAGATGTCTTTGTCATAATCGGATATATGTTCTAACTTAGATCTCACTCATACATCCGCACAATCCCAAGAATATAAAAATGACGCAAAAAATATAAGCACAAGAAGACAGTCACTACAAGTTCAAATTAAATGCTAAACAGTTCTATGCTGAAAACACAATATTCTAGCTCCTTACCGGCGAGGACATTGGTAAAAGATGGGTTTGTCTATTCTGGTGTATTCAAATGTCACTCTAGTTCCGAGAAGCAAGTAGTGCAGAGATTAGAATTATCTCATACAAAGAGATTCCCTGTAAACAAATTAAACAAAGGAATAACTAACTTAAAAGAGATCCTTAAATAAATGGAATGAACCAAAAAGGCATTGTATTCTTACACTTATGACAAAAGCTGAGGTCCTGTAACAGGATGTACCCCAACATCGCATTACACGACCAGTGCTGTCAAAGTGGCTATAAAATCAAGTTATTGATGTATGCATCACAAAATCTGATAAATAAGAGAAGGGTTTTGATAAATTACCTGGTTAGCAACAACCTTAGCTATTCCTCATCAATTCTTTTTTCATGACAGTGTTGTGCACCAAAGTTGGAGGGTTCTTGTTTTTGTTAGTCTTAGTAGTAGCGAGAAGAACACCTGAATCTTTTCAGATCTTGGACTAATCAAAAAGTCTTTATATTAACCCTACAAATACCCAAACCATCACCAACAAAAATCATTAAATAAATCCTTAAAATCTCACCCAACAAAATCAAAAGAAACCAAAATCGAAACAAACCCACAACAAATCAGCCTAAGTCAGCTGTTGTGTGTGAAACATAGATTGAGTACAAAATCAAATTAAAAAACCCCAAATTAAAAATCTAGGGTTTCATTGAAAACTCCAAAAATGAAAATAAAATCGAATGATTTAAATCAAAATCAGAAGTAAGGAAATGGAAATTGTCTTTTTTTACTATTTAATTACCTTATTACTGGTAAATTAGTTGATACTTTTTTTTTCTGCTGTTGGTGAATCCCTAAAATTAGCAAAATAACTAAAACCCAATCACAATAATATCCCAAAATACAGTACAAAATCATATTGAAAAACATAGATCTACTATAAAAGAACGATTTTACAATCAAAGTATACCTTGAACGTTACACTGCTCTTGTATTTGCGAGAAAAACAATGTTTACATGATAGAAGAAGAAGGAGAAGATAGAGAAGAGATCTCATCTCTTCGGAGGAGATGAAGAAGATTGAGAATAAATCTCTTCTCATTTTTTCTGTTGGAGTTGGAAAGAAAAGAAGAGTGGGAGAGAGGTGGTGAGGGAGTGAGACGAAGAATATGGAGAAGAGATATTTTCTCTTTGTTCCGTTTAGAAAGAAAACGAATTGAAGAAGGAGAGATTGTGAGGGGAGTGAGTGGTGAATTCAAAAAAGAAAATTGTATTAAATATATTTTTATATACAGCCATCTAAAAATTGAACCATAGAAAACACTAGGTTCACTAGTCACGGTGCGGGTCGTTCATCAACGAATAAAATATTAATAAATTTTTTAATTCAACGACCAACTTTAATAATCGAAGATGTGGTACCCATTTTTATTAAATCAATGACCGTCTTAGACCGGTCCACAGTCAATCGACCGCTATTGAGGGTCGGGGGTGTGGGGTCAATAAAACCCCATTTTCCACTAGTGAATCCTTGTTTATGTAGTATAACTTTATTTTCACAACTCCTAGTTTGGTTTTAATCAATTGTTTCACAACCAATACACTGTGTAGCAGAAAAATGTATCACAATCCTTGTTTGTGTAGTATAACTCTAGTTTCACAACTCCTAGTTTGGTTGTAATCAATTGTTTGACAACCTAAACTCTTGTGTAGTAATAACCTTTTTTCCAGTATAGGTATATCCAATTAATTACAACCTCTTTAAGCAATTGTGATTCATTTACAATTTATAAAAAAATATACATATAAATTGGTTTTCAATTCACTAAAAATGTACCACCATTAATTCAAATATAAAGTACTTAAACCAATGCAAGATCATTCACAACCTTGAATGATTCCTGAAATATTGTTTCCACAAAATAAACACACACACACACATTGTTTCACTGATAAGAGCAACAGTTTCACTGATATGAGCCAAATTATTTCACTGATAAGAACAACAGTCTAAAAAAAGAACCAAATTGTTTTCTAGAAGCACTCCCCAAATAGAATAACAAGTCAGATGGCAGGCAATATCAGATCCTTGGCCCATGTGGTATAAGTTCTTACAGCTTCTATTACACGCTTCAACTCACCGGTTTGCTTGTATAGAATGGCATCATCAACATGAGACGAATCATGCTTACTTTGTATCTTTGAAAACTATTGGCATTCCATGACATTCCATCTTTGGATTTGTTTCAAGAATAATCGCGTCAGCAACAACCTCGTTCTCATTGTACCAATAGAGTAACCTGCAAGATTTATCCTTCCCTAGCACTTCCTCCACCCTTGGTCTGCTGATTGAAATATCATTTTCATGGTGGGGAACAGTCCTGCTAGTGCTAGCAATAACATGGTTGTTGCTATCATTTCGAGACTACAAGATAAATACAACAACAACATAAGAAATTGACATAATGCAAAGAAATAAATTTGAACTGGCGATGTGCAGGTGTACAAACATATAAAAACACTTACCTTTGGACTGACATTGTGAAAGTGATCACTACCACGGCAGACATAGATCGACGTGTTTTCCTATACCAACACCAAAACGGCAGTATGAAAGGAAAGTTTCAATTCATCAACTAAAAGAAAAATAAATGAATGAGTACGTTCTCACCTATAATAGTGCAAGTACGTCGTTCACTTCCTTCATATTGTCCCGACACTCTTTGATGATATTCTTATAATGGGTCTTGATAGCCACTTTTGTCTTTGTCGCTCCAGACCCAATTCCTCTCAGTTTTCCTGGTTTGTCATCACCAAGAGCTTTGGAAAGAAGATCATCTGTCACAGATGATCCAAAATCAGCAGCAAGCTCTTCTAATGCTATTTTAATATTTTCCTGTATTAGTGTATATGTAAGCCAACTAGTTACATTTTTGCATCATTCAAACACATATAAACCAAAGAAAGAAACAAAAAAAGAAGATAAATATTAGTTGAGTTCTCACCAAAGCCTCCACAACACCAGGATTAGGTTCATTTCCTTCCTTCTGTTTGTGACCCACTTTCCAAATTTTGACTCTATCAATCTTTTCTTTTGTGTTCAGTTTCGTTTGTTGTAAATAATATGTTAGTCCAGCTAGTTAACATATTAACATAAAAATACAGTGAACCTATAATGAACATATGAATAAAAATACCGAATATACGATTTTTGCCTCGAGTCTTGCATAAGCTTTTCTACTGATAGTGTGTGGAGTGGCTTACTTCTGTCTAACTTGTTGCATTTGCAATCTTTTTGTCCGATAAAGTACAAGAGTGTCATTAACTAACAAGACATCACCAAGAACAAAGAACGTGCAAGGTCTTAACACCAAAAAATTAATTTGTCATGATATAAATACTTACTCAATTCCTCTCATAAAACATGTCTTACGAACTCTTCCCACTCATTGACAGTATCATTATATGGCTTCAGTTATGCCAACCTCTTCTCTCTTTATTTTTCCTCTAGCTCATCTAAGTCGAGTATCTTACCATATTTTTTATGTTACTGCCTTCTTGGTACCGCCATTTTTGTTCTGCTATTAACGATTCCCCTGTTGATGTTGCTGCAGTAAATATTCTTTTGGGTCTCACCCCACTGCTCCAAATCATGATTCTTCCTTGAGATCCAAAGATGGCAATCCTCTTAAGAGGAATCCTTCGCATAACAAGGTAGTAAGAAACACTTTTTTCTTTTAAACAATATTGTTGCCTCTGTTTTTTATCTGCATTGGTATTAGTAGGATGACGCGAAAGAGAAGAGACTAAGAAGAAGTAAACCATCTTCTACTATCGAAACTTGCATGGCTCTTTCTAATTTTAAGAGGAATCCTAGCTTCGCACCACAGATTTCTTCCGGTGAGACTCCCCCTCTTACTCAGGCGAATTCAGCCGTCTTTGCTCAAGAGAATGCTACAATATCTTCACCAGCTACTACTTCTGCTCTAGCGAGTGTTACAATGTCTTCTCCAGCTACTTATTCTACTCAAGCGAGCACTATTGCATGCCCGTCATTTTCTGCTCCCACAAATAATGTCATCCAAAATCTCTGTAAGGAAGTTGCCTCGTTCACTCCCCATCTTTCTCTTCTACCTTAGAGATGGTTTCCACCTCTCAATCTGTCACCTTTTCTACTGAAGAGGTTTTTTCCTTTCTGCAATATGTTCCCCTTCCTTTCTCTATAGACATGTTCAGACCTGCAAATCCTATAATATGTCCTCTCCCTAGTAATTCCTCTGCTATTTATTCTCTAAGTACCATATTTACCACTTCTCCTCTTCGCACAGATGCTTCATCTCAAGCAGGAACTATCACACTTAAAGTAGGTGTCTCCGATATGGTTATTTCAGAATCAAAGACTCTTCTTGACATCGTTCATCTCGCACGCTCTTCCTCCAATGATCCATCTCAGCTTCGTTTGTGCGAATCTCTAGTTAAGATGCCGAGTGATTCCCCTCCAGATAGGTTAACTAGAAGCGAGATATTCTCTCAATTGGACCCAACTGTTAATGCTGCTTTCGACTTTCCGGAGTCTCGGCGTCGTCTTATTCAAGTTGAAGGTTTCTCGGAGTCTAGATCCACCATATGGGAACTTACTCGCCAGAACGCCAAACTAAAAGCTAATGTCCATGCTTGTGAAATCTTAGCTGAGAATATCCGCAATAAGAATCAAGAGCTAAGAGGTATGCCTTTCGATCCCTTAATATTTCATATGTATATTTCAAACATTTTGCTCCTCCTTTAAGTTTTATTACTGGTACTTTCTCGCATGTATTTTCCCTTCCTTGCCTCTATCCATGCGAATTTAAAGATATGAATCACAAGCGAGTCATGGAAAGGTTTGAGTACCAACATTCTGCTGAAGACGCTTGCGCAAAGAATAAAGAGTTACAACATTATTTAGACCAATTGACCAATAATCACTCATATTTGCTTGATAAAATTTATAATTTGCAAAATGAAAATCATGGCCTTAGTACCCAAAATGACTTTTTTAATTCCCAAGTGTCCAAACTTTCTGGGTTGTTATATACTTCTGACCTAAAGAATCAAACTCTATCAGAGGAAAATCGTACCCTTTGTGCCAAAAAATAATCTCTCTTGAGCGAAAAGACGAATTCCACCCAACAATATCTTTCTCTTCGGCGAACTTGTACTGAGCAAGAAGAATCATTTCGCACTTTAAGGAATCAATATGAAAGGGATATGAAGAAGTTGTCCTTATAAAATGAAAAGATCGTTAATAGTAAGATAAGGGTGACTGTGGAGATTAATAAGCTTCGCGAACAACATACTCGATTGGGAAGTTCGCGTGATATACTAAAGGATAAGAATGCTTATCTCGCTCAAGATGAGAAGAAAATCCTCTCTCGCCTTGAAGGCTTGATAGGTGATGACTTTGATAAGCATTTGGAGAACATGAAAAATAGTCATCTTGCATTGTCTCTACATTACCTTTCCCATATGGAAGGTAGTCACATCAAGTTGACAACCTTATTTAAATTTTTAGATTTCCTGAAATATCGTTATATCTGAATTGATTTTGATATCTTATGTGTTTGCAGTTTCTGAGAAATCCAACCAACTCCTAGTCCAGAATTTGAGGCCTGATCTAGCTAAAGCTCACAAGAATTTTAGGGATCTTTCCTCTAGTCTCTCAGCTTCGCGCGATAAGGAAGAAATGAGGTATATATATCTTGAGCAATGGATGAAGGTCCTTGTTAAGAATGCTCGGAAGGATGTCGCACGGGAAGCTCATCTCAAGGATAAATCTTTCAGAGATGAAACATGCATTTCCAACTCGCTTCCCCTAGAAGAATCATTTCCCCTTGATATCTCTGACAATGAGGTTGTTCCTCAACCTGATAGTGACTATGACTATGAAGGCGATGAATAGATCCTTATTGTCGGAGATCAACCTAGAGAAGATGAAGCTGGTAAAAACCTTCCCAATGCATCAAATTATGAAGCAACTCCCTCTGCCGAAGCTGAAGATATTCCTCATGTTGAGGTTCCCAATGCTGAGGTTGACGCTGAAGTTTTGAATTCGCATGTTGAAGTTCCCCTGAATGATCTTTAGTTTCTTTTTGTCCTTGTGCTTGTTTGGCTCTTTTTCTATCTGTTTTTTCTGCACATTTAAAGAGAAGCGAGTTTGTTTCTGTACCCATTTTATTTCTAAACATTTGAATGACACTTTATTCCCCTATTTTTTTTTATGCAAAGTTATTTATAACTATGTGAATAATGCTATATCCCTCTATTTTACCTTTCTCATTTGAATGTTAGATATTAACTGTTTCATAAAACAAATTTTTTTTTTTAATTTTTTTTTATGAGAGAACATTATGTATGAGAATTCACACCATCTTAAGGGGAAGCTATGCATGCGAGTACCATAAGTATGTGAATTATTAAGCTTATGCGAAGTGTGTAACACTAGGCTCATATATGTGCGAACTATCATAAGTATTCGGATCATTTCATTATATGCATGCGATATACCTAGCACTAGGCCATTATATTGACGCGAATAACATAATCTTATTGCGTTAATAATCTCTTTTTATGAGAATATAGAAAATGTTTTTCTTTACAAAGGTTGGCGAATTCCTACATTTTGTGCATAGAAAGAATCATTAATAAAAGGTAACATTACATGCGAATATCAAAAGGAACCTTATATATGTGATTACTTAAGTCTTTTTGGGGTTTGATAATGAGGTCTTATTGAGCCTCCATAATTAGAGGTCTTAATCATCCTCCCCTGTTAACTGGACTTATCTTTGCCTCAGGGTATTATTTTGGTCGAGTGATAGAGTCACAATATGTCTTTACATTTTCATGTATTGACCCATTGACCCTACCTTGTGATCTTTCGTAATATTTCCTCTGTAGGATGTATATATGTGCGCCAATATAACAAGCCTAATTACTACCGTGAGTGAAACCTTATGATATTAATGTTTTTGACACAATTCATCTCCCTAGTGGAGGGTGCCATCCTTATCTTCCCCCTGATTTCCCTTTCAAGGAAGCGTACCCCTACCGGGTTGGGGTGGGATCTTCCCATCCACTGATGCAAAAACCAGCTATTTTCGCGACCTTTTATTCCTTCGCCTATATGGCTTATGGTTAAAAGACTGTACCCTAAGTGGGGTATCTTTAGGAACGAGTGTATCATATCCAGGGCTTGCCAAGAGCGGCGAGGTACGCTCCAGATGCCCCCGGAACTCTTGGCTCAACCGTGTACCCCGGCGCCCTGATCGAGTTTCTACACTCCATGATAGAGAACTTAGTACCTTAGTCTTTCAACTAAGAAGTCTCTATCTGATAGGCTTTTGTTTCGCCCCTTAATATTCATGACTCAGGTTCCATGGATGGTATGGATTTCGCCCGAGTTATGCATTATTAGGTTTTCCCCAATTATGATGCGCGATAAGGCTTATTTATATTTCCCATTGCACATGTGCGAGCTAGGTTGCATGCCACAATTGGATGCCTACCCTTCCTAGTTAGAGGTTTTAAATTTTGTTGCCCCCTATTGAGGTCTTATTAATGAGGTCTTATCATTTCCTCTCTCTTCTGCTTGTATATTTTTATGGATCACTGTTTTTGAAAAAGGAAAATACTTTCTTTCTATTTATAGATTCGCACGTACATCATGAATCCACCTTTTCTTCCTTCGCACATATCAGTCTACTGATTTCCTTATGGGTAATACTTTTTAAGATACATTCTGTTCCATGGGTGATCAAGTTTTTTCCCCATGTTCTTTCCATCCTTGTCCATTTATTCGTACACTCCATTCCCCACAATTCTCTTTATTATATATGGTCCATCCCATTTATTCTCTAATTTTCTATCTCCTCCTTTCTGATAAGATGGTATCTCCCTCAATACTAGCTCGCCTGGCTAAAAATCCCTTGGATTGACACTTTTATTTCATTCTCGCGCCAACCTCTTATGATAGTTTTCCATATGTTGTAAGGAAATTTGTCTGCTTTCTTCCAAGTCGCCCAATTTTTCCAGCATCAAGTTTGTGTTTAAATTCTTCTCCCAAACTTATCTCTTTGTTGTGGGTATGATGACTTTAGTTGGTAATACAACTTCCACCCCATATGCTAAACAAAATGGTGACATTCCTGTTACTTCCCTTCGTGTTGTTCGATATTCCCATAAGACATTGTGGATCTGTTCGCACCAGCCTTTATTGTGTCCTTCCAACTTCTTCTTTAGCGTATTCGCAAGCGTTTTGTTGGTCGCCTCCGATTTTCCATTACTTTGCAGGTATATTGGAGTTGACTTCCCAACCTGTATTTTGAATGTGTTTAATAACATTTCTATGTTCTCGCCCTAGATTTTTTTTCCATTATCAGATACCAATTGCACCGGGATTCCAAATCTGCAAATGATTTTCTCAAATACGAAGGTGAAGAAGTCCTTATAGCGTATATACTGAAATTCTTTTGCCTCTGACCACTTTGTGAAATAATCTGTTGCCACAATCAGATATCTTCTCTGGCCTGAACCTGGTATAATTGGTCCCACGATATCTAACCCCCATTTTGCGAATGGCCAAACACTGGTAGATGAATTTAAGTTCGCTTCTGGTGCGTGTATTATATTTCCATGTCTTTGAAATTCCTCACATCGCCTAGATACTTCTTTCGCATCCTCATGCATGTAAGACAAATAATATCCTGGTTTTATATAATTGACCTCCTACCGATGCATTAGCCCGTACTTCATTGGACATTTTGAATTCAATTTACGCTTAGGCTAAGAAACAACCAAAACATCTAAACAAAAACTGAATTCTCACATTGTAAGTTCTAACTTAGCATTTTTTAAATTAGGTAAACGATATTGATTTCTTACAATCATGCAGACTAAGCTAATGAACACCAGATACATCCTGATTTTGAGATCCCCTACTCAGAAGTCAGACTTGGAACTACAAAGATACATCCTGATTTTGGAGGCGAGACCATGGTTATCCCTCAATATAGCTGCTGCTTCGTGATTTGAAGGATCCTCCTGATTAGGATGATGCACTTATTCGCAAACTGTTAGGATGTAATCTTAAGCAAAACAACATGCATGATACAATACTCTTAAGGATGAAAAAGAAGCCTATGCATTCATGTCAATTTTGGTATAAAGAAGGAGAAAATCACTAAGGCCTTGCTTCAAATAGATTAAAATCGTTCCACGGTATATATGGACACATTAAAAAAAAAATTAAAAGAATGTAAGGGATAATGGCAAGCATTTAACTTCAAAGACAATGGTGTTAACATCAATGAAGAACGTTATATTAATATACATAGAAGTACAAACAAGAAGTAAGAGGAACACCACATATCTTTTACTATATTAGAAATCAGAAACATACCGTAAAAATATATTTGAGTCCATAGATGACTGTGTTTATGTTGATGGCAGGTTTCCGGTCTTCACGTAAGATATTGAGGCAGACATTTCTTTCCAACTCAATTTTGGGATGGTAAACCTGCGAGTAAGAAATTCTCATAAGACATAGGCACAGGGTAGCACTATGTAAACCTATTAAATGCACCAGAAAATAAACCACTAAAAGAATGGTCATTGGAGAAAAATCTACCTTTTTCTTGCACTTGACTTTTGGTGCTTCGTGAGGGTATGTAGGGGATACTTGGAAAGTAAACTCAAAATTACCACTCTTGTACACATAAAACAAGTTCAAATCATACCACTAGAAAGTAAATATATTAAAAGGATGCGAACTGTTTCATTATCTCAAAATGTCAATAGTTTTCTTCATGCGAGATCATTAGGTTCAACAAAAAAATCACACACTTGTAGTATACTTCATCGTGGTCGAATGCTAACCTCAAGTTCATCCCATTAGGAAATGATATTTTAGTAGTTTGGGAAGATTCTACTACCAACATGACAAGTACAATGAAAACCCACTACTTATTCAAATTCAAGCTTAGCCATCAAAATATGAACTCATATTCTAACCCTAAACATATATGTCAACTGAACACATACATGACTAATGTTTTTGTAAATTGAGCTAACAAGGTATCATAATTATACTTCACTATTGATAGTTCCCACTTCAATAGAACAAACAGATTGTAAAAAACATTATGTTCGATGTAAATGATTGACAATACCTAAATCTAAAGTTTTTAGATGCTTGTCATAATCAGATATATGTTCTAACTTAGATCTCACTCATACATCCAGACAATCCCCAAGAATATAAAAATGACGCTGCAAAAAATATAAGCACAAGAAGACAGTCACTACAAGTTCAAATTAAATGCTAAACAGTTCTATGTTGAAAACACAATATTCTAGCTCCTTACCGGCGAGGACATTGGTAAAAGATGGGTTTGTCTATTCTGGTGTATTCAGAGTCACTCCCTAGTTCCGAGAAGCAAGTAGTGCAGAGATTAGAATTATCTCATACAAAGAGATTCCCTGTAAACAAATTAAACAAAGGAATAACTAACTTAAAAGAGATCCTTAAATAAATGGAATGAACCAAAAAGGCATTGTATTCTTACACTTATGACAAAAAAGATGAGGTCCTAACAGGATGTACCCCAACATCGCATTACACCCCAGCTAACCGGTCTTTGTCAAAGTGGCTATAAAATCAAGTTATTGATGTATGCATCACAAAATCTGATAAATAAGAGAAGGGTTTTGATAAATTACTTGGTTAGCAACAACCTTAGCTATTCTACTGAATTCTTTTTTCATGACAGTGTTGTGCACCAAAGTTGGAGGGTTCTTGTTTTTGTTAGTCTTAGTAGTAGCGAGAAGAACACCTGAATCTTTTCAGATCTTGGACTAATCAAAAAGTCTTTATATTAACCCTACAAATACCCAAACCATCACCAACAAAAATCATTAAATAAATCCTTAAAATCTCACCCAACAAAATCAAAAGAAACCCAAATCGAAACAAACCCACAACAAATCAACCTAAGTCACCAAGTTGTGTGAAACATAGATTGAGTACAAAATCAAATTAAAAACCCCAAATTAAAAATCTAGGGTTTCATTGAAAACTCCAAAAATGAAAATAAAATCGAATGATTTAAATCAAAATCAGAAGTAAGGAAATGGAAATTGTCTTTTTTTACTATTTAATTACCTTATTACTGGTAAATTAGTTGATACTTTTTTTTTCTGCTGTTGGTGAATCCCTAAAATTAGCAAAATAACTAAAACCCAATCACAATAATATCCCAAAATACAGTACAAAATCATATTGAAAAACATAGATCTACTATAAAAGAACGATTTTACAATCAAAGTATACCTTGAACGTTACACTGCTCTTGTATTTGCGAGAAAAACAACATTTACATGATAGAAGAAGAAGGAGAAGATAGAGAAGAGATCTCATCTCTTCGGAGGAGATGAAGAAGATTGAGAATAAATCTCTTCTCATTTTTTCTGTTGGAGTTGGAAAGAAAATAAGAGTGGGAGAGAGGTGGTGAGGGAGTGAGACGAAGAATATGGAGAAGAGATATTTTCTCTTTGTTCCGTTTAGAAAGAAAACGAATTGAAGAAGGAGAGAGATTGTGAGGGAGTGAGTGGTGAATTCCAAAAAAGAAAATTGTATTAAATATATTTTTATATACAGCCATCTAAAAATTGAACCATAGAAAACACTAGGTTCACTAGTCACGGTGCGGGTCGTTCATCAACGAATAAAATATTAATAAATTTTTTAATTCAACGACCAACTTTAATAATCGAAGATGTGGTACCCATTTTTATTAAATCAATGACCGTCTTAGACCTCCACAGTCAATCGACCGCTATTGAGGGTCGGGGGTGTGGGGTCAATAAAACCCCATTTTCCACTAGTGAATCCTTGTTTATGTAGTATAACTTTATTTTCACAACTCCTAGTTTGGTTTTAATCAATTGTTTCACAACCAATACACTGTGTAGAAGAAAAATGTATCACAATCCTTGTTTGTGTAGTATAACTTTAGTTTCAAAACTCCTAGTTTGGTTGTAATCAATTGTTTGACAACCTAAACTCTTGTGTAGTAATAACCTTTTTTACAGTATAGGTATATCCAATTAATTACAACCTCTTTTAGCAGTTGTGATTCATTTACAATTTATAAAAAAATATACATATAAATTGGTTTTCAATTCACCAAAAATGTACCACCATTAATTCAAATATAAAGTACTTAAACCAGTGAAAGATCATTCACAACCTTGAATGATTCCTGAAATATTGTTTCCACAAAATAAACACACACACACACACACACATTGTTTCACTGATAAGAGCAACAGTTTCACTGATATGAGCCAAATTATTTCACTGATAAGAGCAACAGTCTAAAAAAAGAACCAAATTGTTTTCTAGAAGCACTCCCCAAACAAAATAACAAGTCAGATGGCATGCAATATCAGATCCTTGGCCCATGTGGTATAAGTTCTTACAGCTTCTATTACACGCTTCAACTCACCGGTTTGCTTGTAGAGAATGGCATCATCAACATGAGACGTAATCACAGTTACTTTGTATGCTGTAAAAACTATTGGCATTCCATGACATTCCATCTTTGGATTTGTTTCAGCAATAATCGCGTCAGCAACAACCTCGTTCTCATTGTACCAACAGAGTAACCTGCAAGATTTATCCTTCCCTAGCACTTCCTCCACCCTTGGTCTGCTGATTGAAATGTCATTTTCATGGTGGGGAACAGTCCTGCTAGTGCTAGCAATAACATGGTTGTTGCTATCATTTCGAGACTACAAGATAAATACAACAACAACATAAGAAATTGACATAATGCAAAGAAATAAATTTGAACTGGCGCTGTGCAAGTGTACAAACATATAAAAACACTTACCTTTGGACTGACATTGTGCAAGTGATCACCACCACGACAGACATAGATCGACGTGTTTTCCTATACCAACACAAAAACGGCAGTATGAGAGGAAAGTTTCATTTCATCAACTAAAATAAAAATAAATGAATGAGTAAGTTCTCATCTCTAACAGTGCAAGTACATCGTTCACTTCTTTCATATTGTCCCGACACTCTTTGATGATATTCTTATAATGGGTCTTGATAGCCACCTTTGTCTTTGTCGCTCCAGACCCAATTCCTCTCAGTTTTCCTGGTTTTTCGTCACCAAGAGCTTTGGAAAGAAGATCATCTGTCACAAATGATCCAAAATCAGCAGCAAGCTCTTCTAATGCTCTTTCAATATTTTCCTTATTAGTGTATATGTAACCCGACTAGTTACATTTTTGCATCATTCAAACACATATAAACCAAAGAAATAAACAAAGAAAGAAGATAAATATTAGTTGAGTTCTCACCAAAGCCTCCACAACACCAGGATTAGGTTCCTTTCCTTCCTTCTGTTTGTGACCCACTTTCCAAAGTTTGACTCTATCAATCTTTTCTTTTGTGTTCAGTTTAGTTTGTTGTAAATAATATGTTAGTCCAGCTAGTTAACATATGAACATAAAAATATAGTGAACCTATAATGAACATATGAATAAAAATACCGAATATACGATTTTTGCCTCGAGTCTTGCATAAGCTTTTCTACTGATAGTGTGTGGAGTGGCTTACTTCTGTCTAACTTGTTGCATTTGCAATCTTTTTGTCTGATAAAGTACAGAGTGTCATTAACTAACAAGACATCACCAAGAACAGTGAACGTGCAAGGTCTTAACACCAAAAAAATTAATTTGTCATGATATAAATACTTACTCTGAATTCCTCTGAGCAAACATGTCTTACGAACTCTTCCCACTCATTGACAGTATCATTATATGGTTTCAGTTATGCCAACCTCTTCTCTCTTTATTTTTCCTCTAGCTCATCTAAGGAGAGTATCTTATTGACTTTACTAGACCTAGCCTCTTTAAGATAACTTCCCATCTTCCCAAGATAGTAGTATTTGTAAAACTCATCGATAATAAACCTTTGCTGCAAATACAAGAAAAAGAGTTAAAAGAGTTACAGAGAGAATGTATAAATCTTGTCGATACATTATAAAAGTAAAAGAGTTTAAAATTTGAAGAGTTAAGAAATTACCATGATAATCACCCATATGTTATCTTTGGCCTCTTTAGGGATAAGTCTCCAATCCTTGTGTTTTAATGGGATGTCTCGCCTAACTAAAACTCCCAACACACTTGCAAGCTGCACCGAAGGATCACCAATGGGCTGATCCTTATTATTAAAGATAACATCTTCCTTGACATTCTTATCAGCTGTTAGCCCTAGTGCACTCATCCTTGTTGGGCCACTGGAACATACTTTCTTTTGGGTTTTGCCTGCAAAATCCAAGTGATTTTGTAATTATTAAGCAAAAAGAGTTAAGGATGGAAAAAATAACGTAAAGATACAACTGAAAATCTTGGACAAACAGTCATACCTCAGCTTCTGTTTCATTTTCATTTCCCACGTCATGCTCCTCGCCATCGTTCTCATTTTCCTTGTCTTCCTTTTCCACCTCTTCATTTTCCTTCTCTTCTTGTTCATCATCTTCATCTTCTTCATCGTCTTGAAGATCTGATAAAGTATCATTCATATTCCTGAGTTGCACATTCAGACATGGCCCTATGTACAATTTCGGATTTGCAGTTTTCTGCTTATTAAAAACTTCACTGGAGGGTGCAGCTTAAGATGCTCCTGATGTGGACTATAATGGTTGAGATTATCCTGGTTCAACTAAATTTTTCCTTTTCCTAAGTGATGATCGTGTTGGAGTTGTCTTTTCAGCGGCTGGTTCAACTGCTCTTTTCATTTTCCGAGGAGATTCGTGTTGGAGTAGTCTTTTCAGCATTATGTGGTTCATCTGAACTATTCTAAGTAGTCTTTTCAGCATTATGTGGTTGATCTGAAATGTTCTTAAACCTAGGGGATGATTGTCTTGGACTATTTCCACTATCTGGATGCTCCGAACTCTTCTTCTTCTTAGGAGTTTGTTTGTCATGAGAGTTTTTACTCTTATCTTTTAAAATGATCTACAAAATAAACTAAACTAGGTTAATCAAAACGAGATGGTAAATAAAATAATTGATACAAGTAAAAAGAAATTAAATCATACGAGATTTTTTACTACCTTGAAAGGAGACAAACAGACGCTTTTGACTTTTTTGTTTACTACCTTTTTGGGAGATGGGACCGACTTGTTGCTCTTTGCTTCACTGTTAACATATAACATAAAGTAAAGTAAGATAATCGAAAGGAAAGAAAGAACAACCTTTACACTAAATAAATAAACTGAACCATAATATATATAAGTCTTTACCCTTTTGTTTACCATTACAGACAAATAGGTCTTCACCTCCTTCTACAGGTACACAACTACTATAAAAAACATAACCAAAAAGTCAAAACTATAAACATTCCACCATACCTCATCAGATAAGAAATTACCACAACATGAACATTGTACAAGACAAAACAACACATGTGAGTCACTAAAGCTATGCAATAAATTTACTTACACTAGCAATTTTCAAAACAAAACAAAACAAAATCAAACAACCACCAAGAAAAATCTGACCACATATTGCATTCAAACATCAAGAAAATATTGTATTGATACCAAATTAGAAGGATTTTTAAATGAGCTGGTGCACTCACCATCTTATGAGTAAGTTCATTGCTTAAGAACAAAGCAATTTCCTCTCTTATAAGATAGAGAGTTCTCTAGCTCTCATCAAACCTTGCAAAAAATATATAAGACTTTAGCAAAATCAATCAACATATTGCATCAACCTAGCATGTTTTTAAGAAATTATCAACCTAAATAGCTATCATGTTACAAACAATATTGACAATAGTCTACAAATTAAAATAAGAAAGCAACCTATAACCACCAAGCAACCAACACATGTTGGTTGGAATATTGAAGCCCTGCGCAATTCTCAGTTGAGAATGAGCCAGGGGTTCAGTAATCCCACTAGCATGTCTTACATATTCACTTGATAGCTATCATGTTAAGAATATTAACCCTAAATCAATCCACATATGAATCAAACTTAAAAAAAAAATCAAACTATCATCATGTTATAAATCAAACTTAAAATAACCACCAAGCAACTGACAACTACTGGTTGGAATACCGATGCCCTACACAATTCTCAGTTGAGAATGAGCCAGGAGTTCGGTACTTCCACCAACAACAATTACAGATTCACTTGATGGCTAATTATATTGCAAAAAATCAAATTCTAGAGAGCAAAATGTATTAAGAAAAACTTTATTACTTGTTATTTAACGCTTAACAGACATGGCTACATATATAGCCTTACAGGAACTGAAAAATAGGATCATAACAAACACGACTCAGTAATTGTGCTACTGATAACTTAAATAAATATACCCTGAACAATAGGGCTTATTCACTGCTAAAGACTCGACTAACAAAATTGACTGGTAAACACGACTAACAACTTCAACAAATCCACATATGAACCGGTTCATCAAAAATCAAACTATAAATCAAAACACATATGAATCGGTTCTGTACAAAACCCTAACTCGGTTCAGAAAATAAATCTAAATCAAACCCAATGAAAATTAAAGACTCTGAATCAAACTCTGTATCATCAACAGCTGAATCGGTTCTGTAAAAAACCCTAACTTGGGTAAGAAAATAAAACCCTAAATCAAACACAAAAAAGTGAAAAACTATTAATTAAACTCTAAATCATACTTTTCGAATCAAAACTAATCTGAAATGAAACAGAAAATGAAAAATAAATCCCTAATTAGGTAAGATTTATACCTGAGGTTGAAGCTGAGAAATCTGAGTTTGTGATACGAACCTTCTTCTATGAAGTTGGGGTTTATTTTCTGAGTTTGAGGTTTATTTTCCTTCTATACAGATGAAGTTGCAGAGCAAAAGCTTCTAAGAGACGGAGAGAACAAATTTTTGGTGTATGAGAGAAAAAGAAAGAAATGAGAGAAATGAGAGGAAATTTTTAGTCTATGGTCAAAAGTCTTCTCATTATGGGGATGTTTGGGTGGGAAACCAAATTTTGTTCATAATTTAGAAGGATGTGCCCAAATTTAGGCGGGTAGTTTGGGTGGGAAACACACAATCCGCATGATATTGTTTGTATATGTTAGATTAAAATTTGGACAATCCCATTGGTTTAAACAAAGCATACGGATTGAGAAGAAAACACAAAATTTAGTAAACCAAACAAGGCTGCCCACCATTAGTGTAATAGTATATTTTCTACTACCACACCCTTTAACAACTACTTAACTAGATTATGAAATCACGATGAACAACACATAGAAAGATTTTATTAAATTAAGAAATCAATACAAGGAAAAAAGATGAAACCCTAACTTGGCGAGCAAATTATTTTCTCTCTCTTAAATTTCTAACTCTACTCTCAAAATATCCCTCCCTCATACATCAACGGATGGTCCTATATGTACGAGTTTTACATAGTGCAGGACAACTAATAATTCCCATATTATCGGATATGAGGTGCGATGTCTTCGCACGCTTATGTTGGATCTTATCGCACGATCTCTTAAACTCCGCATAACTTTCACACTTTACTTATGACTTTGTGACGTCACTGATTACATCACATGGGATATAATGTGTGCGAGGTCAACTCGCTCCCTTATTACATCGTTACTTTGCATAGATTCCATGGACGCGATATTCAATCCCTACATTTTTCCTATTCTCTTATTGATCTTCATTCTTGAAAGAGCGATGAGAGAAACTTTTCTAAACCACCCTATCGCACCCGTTCGTTTCACTTGTTTCACCCTATCAACTTTTCATATTCTTCTTAACCGATAAACTTCCGGATTTTAGGGGTAACCGTCCACATGTTCCCCTCTTTAATGACACGTCTTCCTTTCCACCTGATTCATCCGGCCGTGTTCTTCCCTATTTAAACTTTTGGATAGAGAAGATTTTTATTTTCTTTACTTTTCCTCCCTCTCAAAACCCCTTGAATCTCCGACTCCTTTGAATCTTCATCTCCTCTCTTCCTGCTAGTGATGGTACTCCATGGATTCTCTTCAAAGATTCATTTTTCACCTTTTTATATTGTGTTCTCTCTCTCTCTGTTACTGCTTATGATTTTAACGCCACCATTTTTGTTATGTTACTGCCTTATTGGTACCGCCATTTTTGTTCTGCTATTAACGATTCCCCTTTTGATGTTGCTGCAGTAAATCTTCTTTTGGGTCTCACCCCACTGCTCCAAATCATGATTCTTCCTTGAGATCCAAAGATGGCAATCCTCTTAAGAGGAATCCTTCACATAAAAAGGTAGTAAGAAACACTTTGTTCTTTTAAACAATATTGTTGCCTCTGTTTTTTATCTGCATTGGTATTAGTAGGATGACGCGAAAGAGAAGAGACTAAGAAGAAGTAAACCATCTTCTACTATCGAAACTTGCATGGCTCTTTCTAATTTTAAGAGGAAGCCTAGCTTCGCACCACAGATTTCTTCCGGTGAGACTCCCCCTCTTACTCAGGCGAATTCAGCCATCTTTGCTCAAGCGAATGCTACAATATCTTCACCAGCTACTACTTCTTCTCTAGCAAGTGTTAAAAGGTCTTCTCCAGCTACCAGTTCTACTCAAGCGAGCACTATTGCATGCCCGTCATTTTTCGCTCCCACAAATGATGTCATCCAAAATCTATGTAAGGAAGTTTCCTCGTTCACTCGCCACCTTTATCTTCTCCCTTAGAGATGGTTTCCACCTCTCAATCTGTCACCTCTTCTACTGAAGAGGTTTTTTCCTTTCTGCAAGATGTTCCCCTTCCTTTCTCTATAGACATGTTCAGACCTGCAGATCCTATAATATGTCCTCTCCCTAGTAATGTCTCTGCTATTTATTCACTAAGTACCATATTTACTACTTCTCCTCTTCGCACAAATGCTTCATCTCAAGCGGGAACTATCACACTTAAAGTAGGTGTCTCCGATATGGTTATTTCAGAATCAAAGCCTCTTCTTGACATCGTTCAGCTCGCACGCTCTTCCTCCAATGATCCATCTCAGCTTCGTTTGTGCGAATCTCTAGTTAAGCTGCTGAGTGATTCCCCTCCAGATAGGTTAACTAGAAGTGAGATATTCTCTCAATTGGACCCAACTGTTAATGTTGCTTTCGACTTTCTGGAGTCTCGGCGTCGTCTTATTCAAGCTAAAGGTTTCTCGGAGTCTAGCTCCACCATACGGGAACTTACTCACCAGAATGCCAAACTAAAAGCTAATGTCCATGCTGGTGAAATCTTAGCTGAGAATCTCCGCAATAAGAATCAAGAGCTAAGAGGTATGCCTTTCGATCCCTTACTATTTCATATGTATATTTCAAACATTTTCCTCCTCCTTTAAGTTTTATTACTGGTACTTTATCGCATGTATTTTCCCTTCATTGCCTCTATCCGTGCGAATTTAAAGATATGAATCACAAGCGAGTCATGGAAAGGTTTGAGTACCAACATTCTGTTGAAGACGCTTGCGCAAATAATAAAGAGTTACAACATCAGTTAGACCAATTGACCAATAATCACTCATATTTGCTTGATCAAATTTATAATTTGCAAAATGAAAATCATGGCCTTAGTACCCAAAATGACTTTTTTAATTCCTAAGTGTCCAAACTTTCTGAATTGTTATATACTGCTGACCTAAAGAATCAAACTCTATTAGAGGAAAATCGTACCCTTTGTGCTGAAAAATAATCTCTCTTGAGAGAAAAGGAGAATTCCACCCAACAATATCTTTCTCTTCGGCAAACTTGTACTGAGCAAGAAGAATCATTTCGCACTTTAAGGAATCAATATGAAAGGGATATGAAGAAGTTGCCCTTATAAAATGAAAAGATCGTTAATAGTAAGATAAGGGTGACTGTGGAGATGAATAAGCTTCGCGAACAACATACTCGATTGGGAAGTTCGCATGATATACTAAAGGATAAGAATGCTTCTCTCGCTCAAGATGAGAAGAAAATCCTCTCTCGCCTTGAAGGCTTGATAGGTTATGACTTTGATAAGCATTTGGAGAACATGAAAAATAGTCGTCTTGCATTGTCTCCACATTCCCTTTCCCAGATGGAAGGTAGTCACATCACGCTGACAACCTTATTTAAATTTTTAGCTTTCCTGAAATATCGTTATATATGAATTGATTTTGATATCTTATGTGTTTGAAGTTTCTGAGAAATCCAACCAACTCCTAGTCCATAAATTGAGGTCTATTCTAGCTAAAGCTCACAAGAATTTTAGGGATCTTTCCTTTACTCTCTGAGATTCTCGCGATAAGGCAGAAATGAGGTATATATATCTTGAGCAATGGATGAAGGTCCTTGTTAAGAATGCTCGGAAGGATGTCGCACGGGAAGCTCATCTCAAGGATAAATCTTTCGGAGATGAAACATGCATTTCCAACTCGCTTCCCCTAGAAGAACCGTGTCCCCTTGATATCTCTGACAATGAGGTTGTTCCTCAACCTGATAGTAACTATGACTATGAAGGCGATGAAGAGATCCTTATTGTCGGAGATCAACCTAGAGAAGATGAAGCTGGTAAAAACCTTCCCAATGCATCAAATTATGAAGCAACTCCCTCTGCCAAAGCTGAAGATATTCCTCATGTTGAGGTTCCCAATGCTGAGATTGACGCTGAAGTTTTGAATTCGCATGTTGAAGTTCCCCTGAATGATCTTTAGTTTCTTTTTGTCCTTGTGCTTGTTTGGCTCTTTTTCTATCTGTTTTTTCTGCACATTTAAAGAGAAGCGAGTTTGTTTCTGTACCCATTTTATTTTTAAACATTTTAATGACACTTTATTCCCCTAAAAAAGTTTGTTTTTATGCAAAGTTATTTATAACTATGTGAATAATGCTATATCCCTCTATTTTACCTTTCTCATTTGAATGTTAGATATTAACTGTTTCATAAAACAAATTTATTTTTTTATGAGAGAACATTATCTATGCGAATTCACACCATCTTAAGGGGAATCTATGCATGCGAGTACCATAAGTATGTGAATTATTCCGCTTATGCGAAGTGTGTAACACTAGGCTCATATATGTGCGAACTATCATAAGTATTCGGATCATTTCATTATATGCATGTGATATACCTAGCACTAGGCCATTATATTTACGCGAATAACATAATCTTATTGCGTTCATAATCTCTTTTTATGAGAATATAGCAAATGTTTTTCTATACAAAGGTTGGCGAATTCCTACATTTTGTGCATAGAAAGAATCATTAATAAAAGGTAACATTACATGCGAATATCAAAAGGAACCTTATATATGTGATTACTTAAGTCTTTTTGGGGTTTGATAATGAGGTCTTATTGATCCTCCCTAATTAGAGGTCTTAATCATCCTCCCCTGTTAACTGGACTTATCTTTGCCTCAGGGTATTATTTTGGTCGAGTGATAGAGTCACAATATTTCTTTACATTTTCATGTATTAACCCATTGACCCTACCTTGTCATCTTTCGTATTATTTCCTCTGTAGGATGTATATATGTGCGCCAATATAACAAGCCTAATTACTCCGTGAGTGAAACCTTATGATATTAATGTTTTTGACACAATTCATATCCCTAGTGGAGGGTGCCATCCTTATCTTCCCCCTGATTTCCCTTTCAAGGAAGCGTACCCCTACCGGGTTGGGGTGGGCTCTTCCCATCCAGTGATGCAAAAACCAGCTATTTTTGCGGCCTTTTATTCCGTCGCCTATATGGCTTATGGTTAAAAGACCGCACCCTAAGTGGGGTATCTTGAGGAACGAGTGTATCATAGCCAGGGCTTGCCAAGAGCGGCGAGGTACGCTCCAGACGCCCCCAGAACTCTTGGCTCAACCGTGTACCGCGGCGCCCTGATCGAGTTTCTACACTCCATGATAGAGAACTTAGTACCTTAGTCTTTCAACTAAGAAGTCTCTATCTGATAGGCTTTTGTTTCGCCCCTTAATATTCATGACTCAGGTTCCAGGGATGGTATGGATTTCGCCAGAGTTATGCATTATTAGGTTTTCCCCAATTATGACGCGCGATAGGGCTTATTTATATTTCCTCTTTCACATGTGCGAGCTAGGTTGCACGCCACAATTGGATGCCTACCCTCCCTAGTTAGAGGTTTTAAATTTTGTTTCCCCCTATTGAGGTCTTATTAATGAGGTCTTATCATTGCCTCTCTCTTCTGCTTGTATATTTTTATGGATCACTGTTTTTGAAAAAGGAAAATACTTTATTTCTATTTATAGCTTCGCACGTACATCATGAATCCACCTTTTCTTCCTTCGCACATATCATTCTACTGATTTCCTTATGGGTAATACTTTTTAAGATACATTCTGTTCCATGGGTGATCAAGTTTTTTCCCCATGTTCTTTCCATCCTTGTCCATTTATTCGTACACTCCATTCCCCACAATTCTCTTTATTATATATGGTCCATCCCATTTCTTCTCTAATTTTCCATCTCCTCCTTTCTGATAAGATGGTATCTCCCTCAGTACCAGCTCGCCTGGCTATAACTCCCTTGGATTGACACTTTTATTGCATTCTCGCGCCAACCTCTTATGATAGTTTTCCATATGTTGTAAGGAAATTTGTCTTCTTTCTTCCAAGTCGCCCAATTTTTCCAGCATCAAGTTTGTGTTTAAATTCTTCTCCCAAGATTCTCTCTTTGTTGTGGGTATGATGACTTCAGTTGGTAATACAACTTCCACCCCATATGCTAAACAAAGTGGTGACATTCCTGTTGCTTTCCTTCGTGTTGTTCGATATTCCCATAAGACATTGTGGATCTGTTCGCACCAGCATTTATTGTGTCCTTCCAACTTCTTCTTCAGGGTATTCGCAAGCTTTCCTATTACTCTGCGGATATATTGGAGTTGACTTCCCAACCTGTATTTTGAATGTGTTTAATAACATTTCTATGTTCTCGCCCTAGATTTTTTTTCCATTATCAGATACCAATTGCACCGGGATTCCAAATCTGCAAATGATTTTCTCAAATATGAAGGTGAAGAAGTCCTTATCGCGTATATACTAAACTTTTTTTGCCTCTGACCACTTTGTGAAATAATCTGTTGCCACAATTAGATATCTTCTCTGGCCTGACCCTGGTATAAATGGTCCCACGATATCTAACCCCTATTTTGCGAATGGCCAAACACTGGTAGATGAATTTAAGTTCGCTTCTGGTACGTGTATTCTATTTCCATGTCTTTGAAATTCCTCACATCGCCTAGATACTTCTTTCGCATCCTCATGCATGTAAGGCCAGTAGTATCCTTGCATCCTTGCTTTGTAAGCCAATGACCTTCCTCCACTATGGTTTCATGCGTCCCCATAGTGTATTTCCTTTAGTATTTCCATTCTTTCTTTTCGCTTCAGGCATCTGATAGAGGGGCCTAAGAATGATCTTCGATAAAGTATTCCTTCTCTTAACTCGTAATTTATCGCACGACTTTTTATCTTGTATGCCTCCAATCTATTCTTTGGCACCTCTCCCTTCTCCAAGTATGAATGAAGCTGCTATCTCCAATCTTCCTCATTTTCAGTCTTCTTTTTTTCTTCATTTTCGATCACCGATACACTTAATTTTTCTTCTTTTTCGATGGATGGTGCACCAAGTGTCGTAATTTTTATATACCGTGCGGTTGGATCCGCTAATATTGACGCGAGGAATGCCAGAGTGTATGTGAATCTATTGTCTTTTCTGCCTATGTGCCTCTATTCTACATTTTTGATTTTTGCTGATAACTCTTCTGCGAGTAACTTGTACTTTTGTAATGAAGGCTCGTTCGTGTTTTTTCCCAATATTTGATAAATTACCAATTGTGAATCAATTGTTATTCTGATGTCGTCTAGTTTCATCTTTACTGCCAACCGAAACGCATGTATTACTCCTTCATATTCGGTTTTGTTATTGGTGGACGCGAACTCTCTAGTCTAAACGAATATGCCATTCTTGCCCCTAATAGTGAAATAATAACTATTCCTATACCATTTCCTTCTCCATTCGCAGATCCATCGACTAGTATCTCCCACCTTTTTGAATTTCTCCCTCTTAGTAAATTTTGAGGGTTTCCTTCATCTTTATCTACCTCCATCATTTCTTTTACGCTTTCATCCTCATCCAGTGGAAATTCTATCAGGAAGTTCGCAATGAATTATGACTTTGGTGATGATAGTACCTCATATTTGATTTCGACGGGCCCCACTTGTGCGTTCCATCTTTCTATTATCCCAGATCTATTTGAATTCTTCATTATAGATTCAATTGGCACCTTGGTAAGGACTCTGATCTTGTGGGCCTGAAAATACGGGTGTAACTTTTGAGTAGCATATACCAGGGCGAGGATGAGATTTTCTATCTTCGCGTAGTTCTTCTCTGCTGCATTGTATGTTTTACTTATGTAATAAATTGGCTTTTCGACTCCTCCATCTAAGCGAAGTAGTACCGCACTTAATGCATGCGATGTTAAAGCCAAGTACAACAATAGTTCCTCTACTGGTTCAGCTTTCTGCAAAATAAACACATTCATTAAGTAAATCTTTATGCTTTGTAATTCCTTTTCACATTCGCTTGTCCATTCGAATTTGGATCCTTTCTTTAGAATATTAAAGAAGTGCTTGCATTTATCTGAACAACACGAAATGAATCGTCCCAATGAAGCTAATAACCCATCCATCTTTTGTACATCCTTTAGTGATGCTGGTGTAGGCATGTTGTGAACTGCTTGCACCTTATCTGGATCTACCTGTATTCCTTTCTCTAACCCGATATACCCTAGGAATTTCCCTGAGGCCACTCCAAAAATACAATTCGCAGGATTTATCTTCATTTTATACTGCCGCATTTGCTCAAATATTTCTTCCAGATGGTCTACATGATCCTCAGCGTTTTTGAGATTTACTAGCATGTCACCAACGTACACTTCTAGAGTCTTGTGGATCCACTTCGGGAAAATCTTTTCCACCATCCTTTGGTACGTAGCACCTACATTTTTTAAACCAAAGGGCATCCTATTGTAATAATATAATCCTTTTGGTGCGAAGAAAGCCGTGTGTTCTTGATCCTTTTTTTTCCAATGGGATTTGATTGTATCCTTTATAACCATCCATTAATGATACCCTTTGATTTCCTGAGGCAACCTCTACCATCTGTGAGATATCTGGTAATGGAAAGCTATCCTTTGGACCAAGCTTTGTTTAGGTCACTGAAGTCGATGCAGATCCTTATTCCATTGTTCTTTTTTGGCACCACCACCATGTTTGGTATCCACTCTGGATATTTTGCTGGTCATATTATCCCTGCATCTAGCATTTTCTACAACTTTGCTTCTATCTGCGGATGGTACGTTGTTGATATCTTCCTTATTCTTTGTTTGAATGGTCACGCGTCCTTCCTGATATCTAACCTGTGACAAGTGACATCAGAATCTATCACTGGAATTTCATCCATGTCCCATGCGAAGATATCGTTATATATTCTGAGAAGGTTGATTGTTCTTTCTTCTTCCTCTACCCCCATTCTGGTTCTTATCCTTATCATCTTAGGCTCTTCTTCAGTTCCTATATTCACCTCTTTAGTTGGCTCCGCCGCAATAAAGTTCGCCTTTAGTTCACCTAACGAGGACGGCTCTTTGATCTCTTTCGCAGGTATATTGTCTTCCTCTGGGATTTTGATCAGTATCCGTTTTCCTTCTTTCGCACGTACCATATATACTCTAATTTCTTCATCTTTCTTTAGATGCTTTGATTTTCTCCACTTATCATTTGGCTTCCATGCTCTTCCTTCATAATTATTTACATCTAATTGATTACAAGCCTTCGCTCTTTCTATGTCACCTCCTATTTAACCTACTCCACTCGGCATTGGAAAACGTATGCATTGATGCAAAGTCGATGCTACTCCTCTGATGCCGTGCACCCATGGTCTTCCCAACAACATGTTGTACGGTGATTCCACATCCACCACGCACAATGTAACTTGTGTTTCTATCTCACCTAGGGACATATTCATATTTATTTCTCCTTCTGGTTTGGTCTTCGCTTTGTTAAATCCATGGATGTCGTATGCGGCTGTCACTAAATCTTCGTCATCACATCCCATATGTTCTTGATCGTGTGATAAAACAAGATGTCCACTGAACTTTCAGTATCTATCAAAGTTCCTTCGACTCCCCATTCATCAGCATCTTTCTCCTCTTTATCTCCCTTTAATCTTTTCACAGTTATAGTTACTACTAATGGATCTATTCGCCCCCAGTTTCCTATTGGTATGTCATCTGCTTAAAATGTAATTTTCTGTTTCTTCCATTCCTGTAAAGATGAAATCTTCTCAACAATTGAGATTTTCCTTCCTTCTGTTTATGGATAAAAATCGTTTCTGCCGATTTTTTTTAAACTCGGTAGGTGAGTGAGAAACTGGTTCAAACCCTAAAAAAATGTGCTACACGTGAGCACTTTCTATATTCGAGAGATCAATCTGTATAAGTCCGGCCTAAACCAAGAAATGGCCGTTCCAGACTTGTTTCGGTCACAAAGTGGAGGAGAAGGGTTGATTTGGGAAGGGAAGCAAAGAAAGGTGTTGAAACCAGAATAATTCTAGGAGAGTAGTGTCTCGATTTGTATCAGAAAGTGAAAGATTCGGAAGCTTGCAAGAGATGGAAGATTTTTGGAGAGCTTGCAAAGTTTCCTTTTCTGAGAGTGTTGTGTTTTTATCCTGACCGAGACTTGTTGTCTAGTATAAATAGGTAGGACCTATTTATACAAGTCGAGATTTGAAATGTACCTTGGCCTCATGAAGGAAGAGAGTAAAGGGTGAAATAATGGGAGGAGGTGGTAACCACATGGTGTTTATGGGTGAAAACGTTTTCACAATTATTTCCTCATTTATTTTCCATCGCTTTATTCCTATTCACGCTTTCTTAAAAGTGAGCATAGTGTACGCTGCATGATGTGACCGCCAAACCAAGACCCTGGAAAGCATCCCCCAGTTTGTGTTGATGTTTCGAGTGTTGGTTTCACCTTGAGTGCAAGTGGCGCTGCAAGTGGTGTGTGTGGCATGTGCAGAATGCCTTTGTTGCGGGTTGTACCTTGAATGCAAGTGGCAATGCCAGAGATGCTAGTGGCGCATGTGGCATGTGCCAATGGCATGCACGTAATTCCTTGGTGGTAGGTTGCACATTGAGTGCAAGTGGCCATGCCAAAGCTGCCAGTGGCGTGTGTGGCATGTTCCAATGGCATGTGTGGAATGCCTTGGTGGTAGGTTGAACGGCTTGCAAATTAGGCTACCAGCGAGGGGTTTGGCATGTGCCAATAGCATGCTTGGCCATTAGGGCCACGACTTGGTAAGAAAATCTACCAGGGAGCGTGTTGGCATGTGCCAATAGCATGCTCAGCCATTAGGGCCACGGCTTGGTAAGAAAAGCTACCAACGAGCGTGTTGGCATGTTCCAATGGCATGCTCGGCCATTAGGGACACGGTTTGGTAAGAAAAGCTACCAGCGAGCGTGTTGGCATGTGCCAATGGCATGCTTGGCCATTAGGGCCACGACTTGGTAAGAAAAGCTACCAACGAGCGTGTTGGCATATGCCAATGGCATGCTTGGACATTAGGGCCATGACTTGGTAAGAAAAGCTACCAGCGAGCATGTTGGCATGTGCCAATGGCATGCGTGGCCAATTTGGCCTAGGTTGCACGGTTTGCAAGCCTAGGCGTGGTCGCTACTTTGGCATGGCGAGGCTAGGGCCAAGGTAAGGGTGTTCGGCTTGGCGTGGTGTGACTAGCGTAGCTAGGGCCAGGGCAGACTACGTTTTCCATGGCGCGGCTAGCTTGGGCCAGGTGTGGCTGACATGATTTTCCATTGGCATGGAGGTGCGGCTAGCATGGTTGGCATGCTTTGGCGCATTTGTTGTGACTAGCATAGCTAGGGCCAAGGCAGAGTGCGTTTGGCATGGCGCGACTAACTTGGGATAGGTGTGGCTGGCATGATTTTCCATTGGAACGGAGGTGCGGCTAGCATGGTTGGCATGCTTTGGCGTGTTCGGTGTGACTAGCATAGCTAGGTCCAAGGCAGAGTGCATTTGGCATGGCGCGGATAGCTTGGGATAGGTGTGTCTGGCATGATTTTCTATTGTCACAGAAGTGCGCCTAGCATGGTTGGCATGCTTTGTCGCGTTTGGTGTGACTAGCATAGCTAGGGCCAAGGAAGAGTGCGTTTGGAATGGCGCAGCTAGCTTGGGCTAGGTGTGGATGGCATGATTTTCCATTGGCATAGAAGTGCGGCTAGCATGGTTGGCATGCTTTAGCGCGTTTGGTGTGACTAGCATAGCTAGGGCCAATGCATAGTGCGTTTGGCATGGCGCAGCTAGCTTGGGATAGGTTTGGATGGCACGATTTTCCATTGGCACAGAGGGAAATTAGGGTTTTGCTTGTTGTAACCCTAATTTGAAAAAATACCCCCAATTAATTACTAACTACATGCATTAAATGTTCTAATAAATGTGTCACCGGTGACATTAGGTTATTCTGGGTTTTACGATTTTACCCTTTGTCTAAAAAACAACAATCAATATTAAGTCTCCTTCTTAGCTCAGAACAAGAGCTTTGTTGCGAGGTAAGCATAGGATGGTGGCACACTATCAGCAGTAAATCGTAAATAGAATTGAGGAGGCTTGTCTGACCTTTTTTATGAGATATAAATAGGATTTGGAATCCTTGCCGCTGGTAGTTTTGCACAAGTTAGGAGGCTGGCTCAATTGGGAAGTCAGCATCATTGAGAGACATGAAGCTGGGCGGCATTGAAAAGTTGATGCGAGTTGGGAAACTAGGAATCTGGGCGGCATTGGGAGTTGGTGCAAGTTGCATGCTAGCTTGGTGGGGCCGTCTTAAGATGTGAAGATGGTGCAAGTTGGGAGACTGACCAGGATTGAGAAGTTTGCACGTTGGGAAGCTGTCCAGGATTGGGAAGCTTGCACGTATTGGGAAGCTGGACATGATTGGAAAGATGGCCATGATTGGGAAGATGATACTGGTTGGGAAGATGGCGTGGATTGGGAAGCTCTTGCAAGGGAGACGCTTGCGGTTTAGGGTTTGACACGCCGAAACCCTAATTGGCGCCCTTCACTAAAGTTGCTGTAGAATCCTCGTTTGGAGTCGAATTTTCGATGTCCGCATATGTATCTTCAAACCTAGAAAATTTCCAAGCTTAATCTAAGAATCTTTTTTAATTTTGAGCATGTTTAGGGGATGCAAAACGCGAAATAGTAAACTTCCAGGAGGTTTTCAGAACTTTTCCAAGTTGCATGTTATCTGATGTTCTAGTCACCTCACCTTGTTCGTTTATCCGATTGGCATGAAATTTTGGCATGTTGTAGGTAACTTACATGCGAAGATAATGGTACATAAACCAACACTATATTCTACACCAATTTCTCCCAGTTCGTAATTGAATACAGGGAAGTGTAAATTTCCCTCAGCTGAGTTTGTTTGGAAAACGTGTTTCATGACTTCGGTACTTCTTGCACATGTTGTAGAAGCATAATAAGGAACTTGAATGATTTTAGTTCACTTAATTTCTTAATTTTATGATCGTACTGATTTTCCACGCTTGATCCATCCTAATCCCATGTAATCTTCCTATTAGGTGCTTAACAACGAAGTTGGGAATCATGGGTCCACTAGTACGAGAAACCATGGAGTTGTTGACGATTAACCACTTATGCCTCCATGTTATGAAGTATTGATTTCCAATGCAGTGGAATTGGAGGAAATCCCAATTGAGCCTCAGATGGTGGAACCCGAATCGAGAATAGTAGAAATCGCTGGTCGGAGGTTCCCCCCATGCGCGACTCTACTCTCATTACATATCCTTGAATTCCCCGTCCACATGATTCGACATGATCCTATCG